>JAGHKM010000038.1:0-86551 GCA_019097785.1 Fraxinus excelsior
TTTCGATTACCAAGACGTTGGGCACCATTGGATATATGGCTCCAGGTAAATGGTTTCTTTCATCTACTTGTATATCTGTGAATGCTAATAGTGTAACCATGTATTACTTTTTAGTTCTTGTTTTATTTATCCATCATTTAACAATAAACTAGTTAATTTGATCACATATCCCAATTTTGTAGAGTATGGATCAACTGGATTAGTATCAACTATGGCGGATGTTTATAGTTATGGGATTATGCTAATGGAAACATTTACCAAGAAGAAGCCAACAGATGATATGTTTGTCGGAGAGTTCACAATGAGGAAATGGGTGCTTGAATCATTCCCAGATGAAATAATGCACATAGTGGATGTTGATCTAGTGAATGCTGCTGAAGATAATATTCGAGCTAAGGAGAGCTGCTTCAAATTAATCATGGAACTAGCACTAGAATGCACGACCGATTTGCCAGAGGAGAGGCCCATTGCTAAAGATGTTCTAACAAGGCTGAAGAAGATCAAAATTTAATTTTGTTAAAGCATAACTGAGGTGGAACAAGACAAAAGGTTTGCTTCTTATTGAGAACACAAAAAAAATGATTATTTGAATCAAAATCTATTTTCTTCTTTACTAGTAATCTTTAAGGCTTATTATATATTTTGCTATTGCAGGAAACTAGGCAATCATTCTGAAGATTTTTAAGCTATGTTGGCTTCCAATGTTGTGATGCAGTGTGTCATAGCCGTTTTGTGCCCCAAAATCTGTACTGCAAAGTAATTCCGTTAATGAATAAATAATTGTATGCATTTAGTGTCCATAATTAGACAATGTTTAGATCTCTTGTTTAATCTGCTGTGAGATGTGTGTGGCGTAAGAAAACATTTTGTTACCATAAATTATCTTCAATATGTGAGAATATTGTAATCTTTTGTTCTTATCCTCTTCATTTGCCCTTGACGGCAGTCATTAATACAAAGAAGCAGCAAATTATTAGTACAAATAAGCACTCTAAATGAAGCTTTTTTGAAATATACAAATTAAAAATATTAATTTAAGCTAATGAATGTTGAAATGATATAAATGAGATTTCCAATCATAGTAAGAAAGGGAAGGAAACAAGATGATAGTGATGCAATTCTGGTAACCAAAATGATGCATAATTTTTGAACTTCTATAGTCACTAATGAATTATTTGTCAAGGTACATAATACAATATTATTCAGAGTATTGAGAAATAAAATAAATTTAAAATATTTTATATCGTACTATGTGGCTAATCTCATTAACTTGACGACCTTCACCATGATCAACTAGCTCAACTCCTGCACCAGATGGCACTTTATCACCACTAGAATCATCTAGCCCATTCACCTGCTCATGTCTCATAAGTCATAATCTTAACCGTAACCAATTAAAATTGAACTGATAATATTGTGAGGGGTCTTGCTGATTATATAAACAAGATAAAGTTGATCTCAAAAGGAAATCTGACTAAAGTTTTACCCAGTGCATGAATATATAATTTGATTAGTACTTCACTTAATGCTAATTTTTATACTACAAAGAATGAGTAGACAGCTCTCGCTCCAGGGAATGGCTGATCGCATCAGGAATGAGATGTGATTCACAAGAAAACCTTGAAATGTTAGGTTCGCCCCTTTTATGGGAGCACATAACCAAGCAGGTTTAACTACTTGTCAGTCACTCGATTTTTCCGTTTTGTTTGAGTTCTTGAAATGCTATCGATATGAACTCTACAATCATTTTTTATTATTATGAACAGATTAGGATGTTTTACTACAGTGGGATGACACATGAACAAGTTGATGGCTTGACAAAGGAATTTCGCACTTACATGACTCGTAATGGTCGTATTAGGTAACATGGGTAATGCTGGGAGTACAGAATGGTTCTTATAGGCTTCTTACCGGATTTTAAATTTGCCTTACGTGGCAGTTTCCAAAAAAAAAAAAAAAATACAATTGACCAAGGCTTACTTCAAGGAGGGAAGTAGGAAAGCAGGGGAAACACTTTATTTCTCCCACAATTTCACACCTCCATTTTCAGCCATTCAGCCCCATTTTCAGCCATCTCATTCACCACCATTTTCAGTCGGGAGACTCCATTTCAGCCGTCCACCTCCATTTTTTTCAGCCGTTCGCCAGTCAGCCCCATTTTCAGCCATCTCGTTCACCTCCATTTTCAGTCGGGAACCTCCATTTCAGCAGTCCTGCCGTCGTTTTGTTCAACCGTTCACCTCCATTTTCGGCCGAAGGTAACATTTTGCAGCAACTTTTACAATAAGTAAATGAAAAATAAGAACGGGGGAACAGTTGAAGTACATAGTAGAAATCGATTTTTTTCCAGCATAGTTGAAGCTTGTTATTGGATTTTTTTCCCATTGCTGGCCCAGCTTCCACTCAAAGTAAAGCAAGTCTTCAAAGTTGAAATACTCCTGTTCTTGGTGAACTCTTTTGGTATATTGATAGTTGTGTTTTGGATGGTTTTGTTATTCTTGTTGTTTATCTTCTTTATGGCAAAATTGTGGTTCTGTAAAACAATGGCTGCAAAAGAATGGCATTGTTTATCTTGTTTATGGTAAAGATTGTGGTTCTGTAAAAGAATGGCATTGTTTATGGCATTGTTGGTGAACTCTTCAACAGTTATTGTTTTGATGCTATATTCATTCTCAGAGCATTTGCACCTTTGTGGTTTTTGAAATGTCTCAATTTTCAATTTTCAATTTTCAATCTTCTAATCCCCTTCTGCACAACATCAGCAGTTTAGATATGGAAATTTGAGTTCAAGTTTCACTACAGGAAAATGTGGCTGAGTCCAATTTTTTAGTTCAAACCTTAGCCTCCATTTGAAGACAATTTATAAACTGATTTTTGACAAATTAAGATCATACTGCTATAATAAAAGGTGCTTAAAACAGAAGAATTCGGAAAGGAATTTTGATACACAAGTGAAGAGAAACATTGACTAAACGAACCATGTACAAAACGAACACAGTACAAATCTTTGGCTTCCTCATTCGCCGCAACATTCGTTGCTTAATTAACGGTACTCGATTCACCAGTTGATTTTTCATTTTTTACCCATCTTCTTCTAAATCACTTGGACACAGGATTGAGAAACCAATAACTGAAAATGAACATCTAATTTGAGTTCTGAAATATAATATGTCCAGTTTCGAGTGGTGAACTTTGAATCAGAAATTAGACTTGAACTGAAAATGAAAAGGACATGTTATGTCTCAGTGATTAGAACTGCAGTAAAGTGCATTCAATTTCAAGCAATATCAACAGAAGCTATCACGAAGCTATGACGAAGCTTTGCAGATTAACGCTGATAATTTTTTTAGAGAAGAGAATCTACTCAATTTGAAAGCTCAGAAATAGACACATTCGAACAACACCAAACGAACTCATAGTTGAACAAAATTGAACATAACTCAACAAAATCGAACTCACTAATTACAATTTCACACGAGATTCAAACTCAAAACTGAAAACATTTGAACATCGAACTGTCTGATATACTGCAGATTCTCCTTGTTCACTTCCGGTCCACAAAAGGGGGAGCTCGACGGAGGTGAATGTTGGGACAAAGCAGCCGGTCAATATTGTTCGCAACAGTGGGCTTCCGGTCTGAAAATGGGGATGTATTTTCAGCCGGTCAATATTTCTGTTTACAGCCGAAAATGGAGGTGAACGCCTGAAAAAAAACGACGACAAGACTGCTGAAATGGAGGTTCCCGGTTGAAAATTGAGGTGAACGAGATGGCTGAAAATGGGGCTGACTGGCGGACGGCCGAAAAAAATGGAGGTGGACGGCTGAAATGGAGTCTCCCGACTGCAAATGGTGGTGAACGAGATGGCTGAAAATGGGGATGAATGGCTGAAAATGGAGGTGTGAAATTGTCAGAGAAATAAAGTGTTTCCCTCGCTTTCCTACTTGCCTCCTTGAAGTCAGCCTTAGTCAATTGTTTTTTTTTTTTTGAAACTGCCACGTAAGGCAAATTTAAAATCCAGTAAGAAGCCTGTAAGAAACATTCTGTACTCCCAACATTACCCTAGGTAACATATCTTCTTATTTCTAGTATTTTTGCAAAATTTTCCAATTTCTTATTGATTTTTGAAGTCTTGCAATTTTGCTGATATGTATATATTAACACGGTATGGCTTGAGTGTAAGTAAATTTTAAATAGTTAACTAAATTAGAAGAAGTAACAAACAAATTGCAGTGGGCAGAAAATAAAATTGGCGTCTTTGGAGCCGGGGCCTGTGTTCAACACAGTGTCCTTAAAGCAATATTCGCCCCCTCATCGAAGTAATGCGAGCGCCTGCTTCCCAAGATACAGCGACATGAACTGCAGTTTACGCAGTCAAACTGAACGAGTGTGTCGGAACGGAATCACCAAGTGACTGGAAGAAGACAGAAATTCGAACAGGAAGAAAAGAGATTTTGTGCTTATTGTGGTGTATTTGAACTCAAGAGATTGTTCAGTATATATAGGCAAGGAGGAGCCTTTGCCTCTTAATGCAGCCATAACTCCTACCATTACACAGCAATGTTAATTCTGACGTTTTGGAGTTACAACATAAATGAAAAATCGTTTTCAAGTTATGTTTAAATGGAAAAACGTTTTTCAAGTTATGTTTAAATGGAAAAATGTAAAAGAAAAATTCCAAAATGTGGCTTGCACATCGTGGCCAATTTTTGACTCATTCGGTCCGACATTCGTGTACGCAGGTTGTGCCCGCACACAAGTTCAAGACTCGAATGCCAACTCGGTCCAAGATTTGCACCCTCATGCGGGCGCCTAGGCCATGGAGGAATCTCTATGCAACAAATAGTTACACCTTACAAATTGTTAACTACATATAAATTGATCCACAAACTTATTTTTATTCTATGTGGGATAACTATTTAAGTTTTTCCACTTGCCACATTTCTTTTTTCTTTTTTCAACGTTGGATGGTACTATTTATAGTCCCCATATATTTCCACTTTTTCATTTCTAACCAATGTGGGATTGTAATCCCTTTTAAGGCTCCTCTTCAAATCTCAACTTTCAATCGATGTAGGATTAATTTCACATACACAAGTGAAAATCCATTTGCCAAACAATATATTTTCCAACAATCCTCCACATGAATGAAAATTAATAGAGACGTGGAATACTTGGTAACAAAGTTCCACAGTTGAAACCTGCATAGGATAGGTAGGTGTTACCCTTTGAACCTTCCTTTATGAAAATACATTTACTTTACTAGCTGATCAGTAGACATCAATGTCTTTGAACTATTTTGTGTTTTGTGTAAACGATAATGTACCTCACACATGATTCTTCCTAACATAATTCAGTTCTCATGGTTATATTCGTTTGTGGCCATGAACATATGCCTGATTCAGTGAGAGTTATTAATAATTGAGCCTCACAATTCCCTTTGAAGCAGCATCACTTCTTTCTCACATATGTGATTTCTTAATTAAGAGTAACCCGCATTACTCTGCTTGGATTTTCGACGCATAAGAATCATTAAAAGCCTATTGCTTATCCTCTTCTCACGGGCATCACTGTTATTACAGGAATGGACAGGAGATAACCCCCACAGTGATAATGTTAAGTATTTGTAATTAGGTTTTCTCATTGAACCTAGATCTTGGGATCTCCAGTCAGCTAGGTTGAGTTTCCATTACAATAACTTATTCTTTTAGAGGCTTAAGTCCCATTCCTCTTGATGACTTTGCAACTAACTCTCTATTTAACCCTTTGGTTAGCGGATCCGCAATGTTATCTTTAGACTTTACATAGTCAATAGAGATAACTCCAGTTGAGAGTAACTGTCTTATGGTATTATGTCTACGATGTATGTGTCTAGACTTACCATTGTTCATGTTACTTTGTGCCCTTCCAATCGCAGATTGACTATCACAATGTATGCAAATTGCTGGCACAGGTTTTGACCATCTTGGAATATCCTCTAAGAAATTGCGTAGCCATTCAGCCTCTTCACCACATTTATCTAGAGCTATAAACTCAGATTCCATGGTAGACCTCGCAATAACTGTTTGTTTAGAGGATTTTCATGATATGGTTGCACCTCCCAAAGTGAACACAAATCTACTAGTAGACTTTGAGTCTTTAATATCATATATCCAATTCGCATCAATATATCCTTCAATAACTGCAGGATATCTGGTATAGTGCATTCCATAACTACGAGTATATCTCAAGTATCTTAATACTCTTACTATTCCTTTCCAGTAGTCAGACCCTGGATTACTAGTATATCTACTTAGCTTATTAACTACGTAAGCTATATCTGGTCTTGTACAACTCATTAGGTACATAAGATTTCCGATTATTCTAGAGTACTCTACTTGAGAAATATCATAGTTTCTATTTTTCGATAGATGTTGACTTGTATATATTGGTGTTCTAGCCACGCCAGTATCATCATTATTGAATTTTTCCAAAATTTTGTCTACATAATGTAACTGACTTAGAACGAGTCCATCAGATGTTCTTGAAATTTTAACTCCAAGAATCACATCAGCTAAACCCATATCCTTCATGTAGAATCTTGAATTCAACATATTTTTAGTAGATTTAATCATCTTATCGCTGCTACCAACGATGAGCATGTCGTCAACATAAAGACATAAAATGATATAACAATTTCCTGTGTCTTTAATGTAAACGCATTTGTCACATTCATTGATTTTAAATTCACTTTCCATCATGGCATTGTCAAATTTTTTCATGCCACTGTTTTGGTGCTTATTTTAAGCCATATAATGACTTTACCAATTTACATACATTGTTTTCTTGTCCTAGTGCAGAAAATCCCTCAGGTTGTTCCATGTGAATTTTTTTTTCTAAATCTCCATTTAGAAAAACACTTTTGACATCCATTTGATGTACTTCGAGATTGTACAAAGATGCAATCGTTAATATCATTCGAACGGAAGTTATTCTTGTTACCGGAGAATAAGTGTCAAAATAGTCAATGCCTTCTCGTTGCCTATAACCTTTAATTACAAGTCTGGCCTTGTACTAATCAATAGTTCCATTTGCTTTCATTTTCCTTTTGAAAATCCATTTGTAGCCTAGTGGTTTGCTTCCTGGGGAAGATCAACCAGCTCCCATGTATGGTTTTGCATAATGGAATCTATTTCACTTTTAATGGCCTATTTCCATTGAGGACCTTCTGAAGAGTTTACAGCTTCTTTGAAACTTTGATGTTCAGTTTCTAGCATATAAGTCAGAAAATCAGGACCATAAGATTTTTCTATCCTTTCTCGTTTGCTACGTCTTGGTTCAACCTCAACTTCCTCTTCTACTTCTTTGTTTTGACTATTCTCAATCATAGTCTCATATGTCCGTTTAGAAGAGCTTGCTTCTTCTTTGGACTTACATGGAAATACATGTTCAAAGAATGAAGCATTTCTTAATTTCATTATCGTGTTTTTGTGTATATCGAAAATTTTAGAATCAAACACAAGAAATCGATAAGCACTACTGTTATGTGCATATTCGATAAATATGCAATCAACAGTTTTTGGTCATATTTAGCTAATAACACAGCTTCCCCCCATGTTCTGAGGTAACCCAGAACTTAATAACATTGCATTTATCATTTCTTTCAATGTTCTATTTTTTCGTTCAGCAACACCATTTTGTTGTGGTGAATAAGGTGATGTTGTTTCATGTTTAATTCCGTGTTGTGCACAGAATTCAGCAAATGGTGATTCATATTCACCACCTCTATCACTTCTCAACACTTTGATCTTCTTGTTGAGTTGATTTTCAATTTCATTTTTATAGAGAACAAATTTCTCTATAGCTTCGTCTTTACTTTTTAGCAAATACACAAAACAATATTTTGTGCTATCATCAATAAAAGTAATAAAATATTTGTTGCCTCCCCTTGTTTGTACAGATTTTAAATCACATACATCGGTGTGAATTAAATTAAGATGTTCGATTTTTCTTTCCACGGATTGAAATGATGACCTCGTCAATTTTGCCTCAACACAAGTTTCACACTTATATTTATTATCAATTTGGAACGTAGGTATGCAATTTAAGTTAATTAGTCTATGCAAAGTGTCGTAATTAACATGTCCTAGTCGACCATGTCACAAATTGGAAGACTCAAACAAGTAAACGGAAGAGTTATTCATTTTATTAATTTTTGGCTTAATAGACATTACATTGAGCTTAAAAAGCCCATCACTTACATAACATTTTCCTACAAACATTCCAGACTTAGACAAAATAACTTTGTCTGACTCAAACACCATACAGAAGCCGTGCTTGTTCAACATCGAGCCGGAAACCAAATTCTTGCGAATCTCCGGCACATAAAGCACGTTGTTTAGAGTTAACTCTTTCCCAGAAGTCATCTTTAGAACCACCTTTCCATGGCCCTTGATTTCGGAGGTCACTGAATTTCCCATATACAGCTTCTCCCCATCCGCTGCTTCAAACCCACTGAACATCTCCTTATCGGAGCAAACATGTCGGGTGGCGCCGGTGTCTATCCACCATTCTCTCGGATTTGAACCCATCAGGTTCACTTCAGAAATGACAGCTGCAAGGTTGATGTCAGATACATCTTCAACCATATTTGCTTCTTTTTTCTTCTTTGGCAAACGACACTTTGTAGATTTGTGACCAATCTTGTCACAATTGAAGCATTTCCCTTGAAACTTCTTCTTGAAAATTCTACCTTTTGGCCACAACTTGGGCCCTTTGCCACCAAATTGCCCAAACTTGTTCTTATTGGTCTTGGAGCTTTGGCCATGCTCCACAACATTGACTTTAGCCACAACCGAATTGAACCCTCTTTCAGAACTTTTGGTGTCTTCTTCAATTCGAAGTCTAATAATTAGTTTCTTAACATTCATTTCCTTTCGCTTGTGTTTTAAGTAGTTTTTGAAATCCTTCCATGCAGGAGGTAACTTTTCAATTATGCAAGCCACTTGGAAAGATTCACTCAAAACCATTCACTCGGAATGAATTTCATGCAAGATCACTTGTAATTCTTGTACTTGACTGATTATAGATTTGGAGTCCACCATTTTGTTTTCCAAAAAAGCGGCCAACAAGAAACTTCTTGGCTCCAGCATCCTCTATTTTGTACTTTTATTGTGCAGTACACATTGTATAATGAATCAGCTAACGTGTCCATTACATAATTTCGGCACAGGAAATCAGAATGCTTCCAAGCATCCACTGCACTGATTGCTTGAATGTCTCCTTAACCCTCTTGGAGCATTGGAGCATTTTCAGTCAAGAATCTCGCAAGATTCAAGGTCGTGAGGTAAAACAACATTTTTTATTGCCACCTCTTGAAATTCGAACCATTGAACTTCTCCAGCTTTTCCCCGTGATTAACAGGGACTGTCACAGTTGGACCAGTATCCAGACTTGGCATTGGAGCCACAGTCTTAGTTCCACTTGGACCAGCAGCTAGACTTGGCATATTAGCCACAGTTTGTGTTACTGGAGCCACCACTTGAGCCACATCAGAACCTGGCATAGCCACAACCTGAGCCACAGGAGGCACAGTTTCATTTGCAGATCCCACAACGTTATTGGTAGGTGTATTTTCCATTTTCTGAAACACAATCAGAATATCAGTACGAAAATATTGCTTTAAGATTGTAAGTAAACTTTAAACAGTTAACTGAATTAGAAGAAGTAACAAACAAATTGCAGTGGACAGAAAATAAAATATTGCAGTGGGCAGAAAATAAAATTGGCGTCTTTGGAGCCGAGGCCTGTGTTCAACACAGTGTCCTTAAAGCAATATTCGCCCCCTCACCGAAGTAATGCGAGCGCTTGCTTCCCAGGATACAACGGTGTGAACTGCAGTTTGCGCAGTCGAACTGAACGAGTGTGCCGGAACGGAATCACCAAGTGACTGGAAGAAGACAGGAATTCGAACAGGAAGCAGAGAGATTTCGTGCTTATTGTGGTGTGTTTGAACTGAAGAGATTGTTCAGTATATATAGGCAAGGAGGAGCCTTTGCCTCTTAATGCAGCCATAACTCCTACCATTACACAGCAATGTTAATTCTGACGTTTTGGAGTTACAACATAAATGAAAAATCGTTTTCAAGTTATGTTTAAATGGAAAAACGTAAAAGAAAAATTTCAAAATGTGGCTTGCACTTCGTGGCCAATTTTTGACTCATTCGGTTCGACATTCGTGTACGCAGGTCGTGCTCGCACACAAGTTCAAGGCTCGAAGGCCAAGTCGGTCCAAGATTTGCACCTCCCTGTGGGCGCGTAGGCCATGGAGGAGTTTCTATGTAACAAATAGTTACACCTTACAAATTGTTAACCATATATAAATTGGTCCACAAACTTATTCTTATCCTATGTGGGATAACTATTTAAGTTTTCCCACTTGCCACATTTCTTTTTCTTTTTCCAATGTGGGATAGTACTATTTATAGTCCCCATATATTCCCACTTTTCCATTTCTAACCAATGTGGGATTGTAATCCCTTTTAAGGCTCCTCTTCAAATCCCAACTTTCAATCAATGTGGAATTAATTTCACATACACAAGTGAAAATTCATTTGCCAAACAATATATTTTCCAACAATGAGTCACTATGGGCAATCAGTGAAGGATCCAAGATCTTGAGTGAGTTGGGATGGCCGTCAACAATATCGAGATTGTTTATGAATATTTAATTGAATAATATTTAAAATCCTTTTGAATCTGCCATTGAAGTAGAATTCTTCGAGAAAAATAAAAATAGATTATAGTTGTAACTTTTTTACCTTCACCATCGTCTCAAGGGAACAATAGATACAAAAAAACTTGGAAATTTATGAATACTTACCAAAAAAATGGCTTCATCACTTCTGGGTAATGGCATAGACAGTATAATATTAATGATAAATGACTCTGGGCAGGTAGCCAAGATGCAATGCAACACACATATCTAGAATCGATGCTGCATCAAAGTTTATAAAAACCACTGGACAGGGTTTATGTTAAGTTTATACACCAAATAAAATGATTTTATTATCCCAACTACCAGGGGCGGAGCCAGGATTGTTGGTCAGGCGGGGCACAACTTATCGATGTTGCACGTCGAGTTTTTGTCATGAATGTAATGATAATAAAAATATAAAACAATAATACGACAATATTAAAAATAACATAGTTTATAAATTACACTTGTTCCTTTCGAGTTTTCATATTTTGATATCGTTGTACAATAACTTCATTATCGAGCTTCAAAAATATATCTTTCTCTACATAAACAATTGTGCTATCATTCATCCACTGATCACCCATCCGATTACGCAATCTATCCTTCACAATGCTTGTTGCAGAAAATACTCTCTCCACAGTAGCGGTAGCAACCGGTAGAATCAATGCTAAAGTCAAAAGCTTGTAAACCAATGGATATACCATATTTTTCTTTGTTAGGACCAACTTTTTTGCAAGATCACCAAGGTCGTTCAACCCTTCAAACTCTTTGTTAGAGCGCATGTCAAAAATATAAGTCCCAAGTTGATCATGAAGTACAACGAGATCTAATGCAGTGAAATCTAATGGATAAAGCTCAGCAAGTCGAATCAAACTTTTCTTGTCAAAAGAAGAAAATGAATCTTGTGGACATAAACAAGCTACACACATGAGTAACTCTGTATTTACCTCCGAGAAACGATCATTCAATTCTTGAAGTTGAAGATCGATGACAGAGTAGAACAAATCGACCTGATAATGATGTAAATTTGTAAGTTCTGGAGGATTCCGTTGTGGGCGACCACGAAGTGCACGACGTACAAACATTTCATCCATGTCAGGTACATCAATATAATGTTGTTGGCAAAAAGAACATACTTCTTCCCAAAAGGAGTCCCACCCTTCATCTCTCATTATTTGTAGTCGTTGTTTGCATAACTTCACCAATTGCATTGCATTCACAATGTCTTGATCTTTTCGTTGTAATGCTTTTGACAGTTCATTTGAAATCCCCAAGACACTTCTCATCAATTGTAAATTAAATGCAAAATCAAATGTCTGTATCGACTCCAATAAATTTGTCGCGTCGGATCTTTGGTCACAAGAACAAGAGTCATCTTCAACAATCGTTGCAAGTACATCAATAACAGAAGAGAACATGACAAGTAAGCTGACCAATGAATTATAATGTGAACCCCATCGCGTATCACCAGCACGTTGAAGGGTTGTTTCTTGATTAAGTCCCCGTCCACTTAAAATCTCACCCTTCTCCAATGCCTCAACAATAAAGTCTGATTGCTTCTCTCGAAGAAGATCACAACGTTTAGAAGATGCTCCAACAGTATTTACCACATCACCGACTACACGAAAGAAGTTAGTAATAGGAATATTCTTCTTCGCAACAGCTACAAGAGCTAGTTGGAGTTGATGAGCAAAACAGTGAATGTAAAAGGCACATGGATTCTCCTTTAAAATGAGTGCTTTTAGACCATTAAATTTACCTTGCATATTACTTGCCCCATCATAACCTTGTCCTCTCAATCTAGACATGCTCAAGTTATATCTAGAAAATACCTTATCAATTGCAGCCTTCAGTGATAGAGCCGTGGTACTTGTGACATGTTCAATCCCTATGAAGCGTTCTTTCACATGCCCACTTTTATCTAAATAACGTATTACAATTGACATTTGCTCCTTCATTGACACATCACGAGATTCATCAACTAGAATAGAAAATAATGAGTCGCCAATATCTTTGATAATAACATTGATTGTCTCAATAGCACAAGCATTTACTATATCCTTTTGAACATCAGGTGATGTCAATTTGCAATTTTGAGGAGCATTTCCAAATGTCACAGCTTTAACATCTTCATTATGAGCAGCCAAAAATTCTAATTGGACTAAGAAATTGCCTGGATTGAGAGAATCATGGGACTCATCATGTCCCCGAAATGAGTGCCCTTGTCGCAATAGAACTCGAACACAATCAATAGATGCATTAAGACGGGTAACATATGCACTTCGTACTTGTTCTGACTGCTTGTGCAAAACTGATTGAATGTGTTGGTCTTGATTCATCAAAGCTTCGCACTTAATGCGAGCTTGATTATGTGCACTATCATGTTCTCCAACATGAATATGAAGCCTTTTCTTCTCTTTCCAATGTGTAAAACCTTCACCAACAAAACACTCACCTCCACCTTGCTTTCCAGAACTTGATTTGAAAAGATAACAATACAAACAATAAGCAGCATCTTTTTCTACACTATACTCCAACCAAGAACCGAATTCTTTAAACCAAGAAGGATTGAATCGTCTAGCTTTTACTCCAAATTGTCGTTTTGGAAAGTCATGATCATGTGGCTGACAAGGACCCTTTAACATATATGCTCTTCGAACTTGATCTCGGATGTTAGCATTATAATCCAAAATGGGTATCCTTAGACCAGGATCCGTTGGAAGTTTAGTAACATCAAATTCTACATTATTCGATGTCCCCGGGATCCCCCCATCAACATTTACATTGTCCAAGTCAATTTTTCTTTGAAAGAATCTCTTCATAACATTTCAGTTTTCAACAATTCTCAAATGTCAACACTTTCAATTCAACAGACAGACTTCAAAACATTTCAGTTTGCAACAATTCTCAAATTTCATCACTTTCAATTCAACAGACAGACATGGAGACTGGAGACACTTCAACCATTTCAAATTTCAATTCAAGTATTCAACAGACAACAAACACCCAAATTTCAGCCATTTCAATTCAACAACTCTCAAATTTCAGAACCGCATATCATCAGATTTCAGCACCAACCGCATATAAAATTCTGTAATTTGGGGAAAATAAATAAATTTCCATGATTCCATCCACTCATCAAGTAAATAACAGTGTGGAGCTTACTTACGGAGATAGATGATTCTCTAATCTCTAGAGAAAGAAGCCACAAAATTGGAGTTGGAGGTCGGGTGCTTCACTGCTTCACAACAGTCAACAGGGGCCGAAGATTAATCTACTAACTAGTACGAAAAATGTTCAAAGAAGTGTTAAAAAAGAGCTTCATTCAATGAACAATGTTGAGAAATAATTGGGAAACTGAAAACTCTACCTCTGTCGACTGCGGAGTGCGGATTGCCCTTGTTTCATTTGTTTGGAGGTTGGAAACTTGGAATAGCACTACAATTTCAGGAACGGTAAGGGCCGTAAGGAGGCGGAGGTGGAGGACTCGAGAGATTGAGAGGCCGGAGGTGGGGCGGAGGAGGTGCGTTGCGAATTAGGGATTTTGATTTTTCAGGGATTTCGATTGTGGACGGAATTGGGCGTGTGGGGAGTGAATTGGGGTTTAATTTTTGGGGATTGGGCTGGCGGGTCGGGCTGGGACGTTGGGTAGTGGGTAGTTATTGGTTGATTTTGGGCTATCTTCTTGGGCTGGACTAACATTTAACTATTAAAAAAAAAATTTTGAGCCCAAAAGTCCAGTGTGGGCCTGTGCCCACACTGGACCAGGCTGGGCTCCGCCCCTGCCAACTACCTCACTATTTTAATATTTAACAAGGACAACACCAAATTATTCTTACTCTCTGTTTCTCACTGCCTTTTAACTTTCTCTGTTTCTCGCATCACTCGTGCTTTCTTTCTTGCATGCATACAACAAATACACACGCATATATATAGGCAGAAAGGTCGGTGGAATTATCGACTTCCTTTGTCCGGAGAATTCTTCAACGGCTGTGCAATTTTCATATTTGTTGTTTCTAGAATTTTCAGTAAATCACAGTAAATATAGCAGCCATTCTAGGACCTCTTCAAGCTGGTGGCTGTGGAAAAATTGGGAATACAAATGAACAATTTTGTATTCAAGTCGGTGATGTCTTCTTCAGTTTATACACACTCATTGAACCCTTGAACTCGAGAACGGCAAAAAAAAAATAAACAGACAGAGCCAGCATCGGCGGCCGCAGGTGCTCGCCGGGGTTCTGACTCCATCAATGCTGGCAATGTTGGTTACTTGGCAAATGCTATTCATGAGGTCACTAAATCGGCTTCAGGAGTTACAGCTTTACATGCACAAAAAGAGAGAGTGGATTCAATATGAGCCGAGACAAAACTTATCTTCTTTCACCCCTCAAAGAGTTAGTTTTGCTCATACCTTTATCCTTCTAGGAAATGAACTGGATTTTTATGCACAACATCGTTCTCCAGATTGGTCATTAGGCCTTCAATAATAAGACACGGATGGATCAAGAGCTAATAATTTGATTTCTGTTTAGCTTGAAAGTTAATTTCATTTTTTGTCAGTGAACTTCAATTTTCTTTCGATGTTAGTCATTATGTTAGCTCATATTTCTAAATTTTGATGTCACAATAGTATCGCATGTGAACGTCAAAAATTAACAATCTAGTATATTTTGCTTTTTCAGCCAATTTTGTCGTTTATTGATGTCGTGGCTGAAAAACTTGAAAACAAATAGTGTTCAAAAAATGGTAATTCATCCCCCTACGTTAAAATTTTGCACATTGTGGCATATTTATATATGGGTGCTAACAGATGATTGAAAAAAAAAGTTTAGCCCCTATTCGGTTTTGATATTAGATTTTAATAAAAGTTGATGAGATTTTGATTGAAAAGTTGATAAAAGTTATGAATATCGTGAAATATATTGTTCAAAATGAGTTTTAAAAAATGAAATTCAAACACGAACTTAGTAGAGTAAATTTAATCAATAATCATTAAACTTTGACTTTGTTACTAACTCATTTTTAATAGGGGACTGTCTGGTGCAGATTAAACTCGGAAAAAAGTGATTTTTTGCCCGTTTGGTATCAAAAGTGGCCACCTTTTTTGACCACTTGTGAGTGACGTGAGACCCGCCTGCCAAAAGTAACGGTAAAAAAATGGCAAAAAATGGAAGAGAAAGTTGCACTGGACACGGCCTAGATTACAGAATGCTCATTTATTTTTTTCATATTATTATCAATCCGTCACTTGTTTAAGTAACATTTCAAAATTGTGGATGGAAAATTGCACGTGGAAAACGACAATCCCACGTGACACGTTCACTCGTTAAAAATGTCCAAGTTACCAAAAACACACCAACAAAAGTAAGATTCCCTTCCAAAATCGATATCAATTGAAACAAAATTTCATATGAAGAATTCAACAGCTTCTTCCCAAATTTTCTAGAAGGCGCAGCAGCAGAAATCAAAGATGTTGAGCTCTCTTGGGATCCATCTTCTCCAACCACAACCCTATCAGGAATTCAAATTAGGTTGGAGAAGGGTATGAGTGTGGTTGTATGTGGTGTGGTTGGTTTTGGAAAATCCGATTTCCTTTCCTGCGTCCTCGGTAGGAGTGGGCACGGGTAGGTTCGAATCGATTTTTTTCGGTTCCCGAAATTTTCGGGTATTTGGTAAATGGAACCGTCGGTTCTAGATATAATTCTGGAATCGTTCGATTCTGTTCGATTTCGTACTATAATTAAATTTTTTAACATTTAGAATAACACTACATAAATACACCTGAAAGTAAGTACTAATACTAATAACAAAAAATAGATACAAATACCAAATTTAATCTTAACCTTTACAAATTGACGTAATCTAATTTAATAACATATAAATAACAAGTTGTCAAATACAAATACCAAAAAGTAAATACTACTAGTAAAACTTCGATGATTCATATCAATAATTCATTTGCTTCAAATATTCAAGTCTACATAAAAAATAAAATATAAATTAGAAGTCATAGAGATAAAATATTTTAAAGTATTGATAATATTTATCAACTATTTAATGTAATCATCAGTTATTTGACTTGCCATACTAGCTACTAAGAAACTCTACAAGAAAAAACTGAAAGAAAAAAAAAACAATTAACAAACATAAATAAACTATAAATTGTTCAACTAATAAGAAAAAAATTGTTAATTTGTTTAGAAAAAATAAAAGAAATTGATTTATCAAATATTTTTTTAAAAAAAAATTCGGTTCTTCGATTCTTCGTCTAATCCTCGGTGAGATTCCAAAAGTGTCCGACGAAGTCAATCTGAGTTTATACAGTTTCCATTTTCATACTAGTCAGTTCTTCTTTACCATTATGAGGATTTTTTTTACTATCTATAGGTATCAATTAATCAAAGTGTACTTGTTGATCTTGATATTTCAAGCTGCAAATATTTAATTGAATATATTTGCCCCCTTTGATTTTTTTTTTTTCTCCGCATGTAGTTTTCCATCTATTTGAAGGGATAAGAGTTAAATGAGTGGTGGATGGATAATTATAAGACAAGATGAGTGAGCATTGAAGTTCAACGTGTGTTGATTAAATTTTCTCGAACTTAGTGACTAGGTGATTAACATTGAGAATAAGCTGAATTTGAGTAATTTGTGCGAGAAATTAATGTTGGAGGATCTAATTGATATTTCATTTAAATTTTAGTGATTAAAAATGAAGTTTACCATATATTTGATGTCTTACACTTTTGTGACATGTTTAGTGCTTCAAACTGGTGTCTAGTTGTGCATCATTAATTTCATTTATTTTTTCTTTTTTTTTAAACGTATTTTATTTGACTTTATTTACAAAAAAAAATTTGTTGGAAATTTCAAAAATATGTATGAATTTCTTATAAATGTATTAAATAGGTACTTGTGTAATTTGAAAGTTGAAACTTGAAAAAATATATATATAAAAAAAAAATAAAAAAGGTCTATCCATTTCGAATGCTTCAAAACTATATAATTAACTAATTGTAGAAGTTATTAAATAAATACAGTGTTTTATATTAATATGTTTAGTACATATTATTTTAATTATTAAATAATTTTTAGAATGAGTAAAAATTTAAAATAATATTAAAAATGAAAAATAAAATGATTTTTTTCCCTTGGGTTTTGCTTAAGCTCATTAACCTTGAAACTTAACCTCCACGTCTAACCATACTTTATCTTTTTTTGAATGTTAAAATATACAAAAGCCCATTTGATAAAGCTTTTTTGAAATTATAAGCCGATCAAACTTCATTTTTTTATCACGCGATTTATTGAACTCGCAACTTTTATACACTTTTAAACTACATATTTCATGAAATCCTCTGGTTTATAATCTAAAAAAGCCTTGTCAAAAACAGGGTAAAAGTTCGTAAGACTTTTAGCTACAACCTATCACAATATAAACAACATTAAAGAACTGAAAACAACAAATACTACATGAAACCCCATAGAATCTTCGAATATGCTCAGTTTTAACATAACACAATCATTTCTACCAAAATGAATATACAGAAGCGATGAAAACTCATTTTACTCAGCAAACATACTATACATTCCAACTTTCCAATTTAACGAACAACCATTTTACATGCTAACATATTTTTGGGGCGTCAAAAACCACAAAAACACTTGATCATACTACGAAGAGCCTTTCATTTGCTACATACCCATAACACCAACACGATACAATATATTGTAGCAATAATCACGTCCCAGCAGGATGCGGAAAACTCATACTAGCTTGTCTCTGAACATGCTCAGGAATCAGCCGGGAGATCAAATAGAGTGATGCTCCAACTAACGGCAATCAGAAGAATTTGATGTTAAATAATCAATAATTGCATGCAGTACTTGTACACAATTTGTTTTAGGATTCTTTTAGTTCGAAGTTAATGAAGGCTTTCACGTCTTCGTTGTTTAATTCACCGTTCGTGTGTCTCCCATCAACACATCAGCTGAAGACAGTCAATCCCAACACTTTTTCCAAAGAAAATTAAAGCATAAAAATATCAATGTCCATATTGCAAAGCAGGAAGAGCAGTGTTTTAAATCCATTAAAAGATCAATACCAAACAATTCTACTTTTATTCAGATTCAATTACATTAAAATATGTTACGCAAATGAGTCATACTACACTACCCGAGTTGGGTTACAAAAGGGGAGTGCCCAATTGATTTGGCACCCCCCTACCAGCCGCCCCTTCCAATAGGGGGGGTGCCAAATCACTTGGGCACTCCCATTTTATCACGCATTTTATCACGCAACTTGGACAAAGTAACATAACTCTATGCAAATTCAAGAACATTTCTTACAAGATTAGATAAATTGAACCAGATAGAACAGGTGAACATTACAAAAATGGGTAACAATAATGCTGGTTGTACGTAGGTGGGTTACAAACCCAACTGACAAAGACACGTGTATGGATGAGATGAGTATTATTTGGACGGTGGTGATTCTAAAATGAAAAAGTGGGATGTTTAGGTGCCAAAACTTCTGGGACATGCTGTAATACTACTAAAATTCCCTATTTTACCAGTATTGTGTTCAAATTGAAGATTCCATAAAATTGTACAGTAAAAAAACTTCATTCCCGATTACTTGCTCGCACCTCCATATTTGTTTACATAGGAAGGTATGGCAACAAAATGTTGTATATGTTGAAATTTCGGGGTTTAAGTTAAGTTAAGCTGAAATATTAACCCACGTTAGCGGTATTTTCCATTTTCCGTTGTTTTCCTTCCGTTTCTAGTTTGAAGTTGAGCTAAATTTGTTGGACATTTTGGGTGTAAGTGAACCTGAAATTTTATTCCATTTTTCGTTCAAGTGCAGCAGATATTTTTTTCATGTTTGGTTGAAGCCATGCTGAAATTGTTGGAAGATGAAATTTCTTCCGTTTTTTATCGCTGGAATTTGCACGGGGAAGTCGGGACTACTTGGAATTTTTGGGTTTAAGTGAAGCTGATTTTTTCCTTGTGTGTGTTTTGCAGAAGACGAGAGTATGAAAGATGTTTCGTTCGTTGAATTTGACAATGACAATGTGGACGACAGTGTAAATGTTGTGGGAGAGGAAACTGTAGGTACAAATGATGTAAATGTTGTGGAAGAGGAAACCGTGGGTAGAAATGATGTTTCTTTGCCTGAGGTTGGTATGAAGTTTAAGGATAAAAAAGAAGTGTACAATTTTTATGCAAGATAGGCTTATGCAGTAGGTTTTCCAATTAGGAAGAGGAGTTCGACAAAGGATGATGACGGTGTTTTGAGATACGTTACATTGACATATAGTCGGGAGGGACGAAGAAGCAATAACACAAGCACTTGGAGTGAGATGAAGATGGACTGTGCAATGGATGAATGAGATTTAGCTCGTTCATACAGTAGATGGTTGCATGACATTAGATGGTCCATTTCCCTGATTGAAGATTACTGGAGCATATTTACCAAATGTCGATACTCCTGTTTTTGCAGTCGTGTAATCTATGTTCTTGGAAGCCAATATGCTGAATCATAGTCTGCACTATGAATTTTGGTCATTTTCCAATTTCAAGTTACTGAGGGGTATTTTTTTTTATTTTTTTTTTATTTTTTTTTTTATGGTTGTATTTTACTTTTGAGATAGGAATTTATGTACGCATGGGGGTTGATTCAAATCCCATAAATGTTAGGCATTTTACTTTTGAGATAGGAATTTATGTACGCATGGGGGTTGATTCAAATCCCATAAATGTTAGGCATTTAGGAACCAATACGAAGACAGTTCACTCTTTGGGTGGAAGGCTCGGTTTGGGCGTATCATATACTAATTATCTAACGAAATGGGCGTATCATAAAAAGAAAAAGATAATTTCACTTTAGACGTAAATTTTGATGTTTTTTGTCAACCTTACACATCGATACATGCAAATTCATCAGAGGAACTTTAAACCAAATCCAAATTTTGAATTTTTACACTTCAATATTTTCCCCTATCCACAGATAATTCATCCCACTGGTACCAGCAATGGCATTCGCCAAATCCATAGTCCCAGTGTTCTAACAGTGAGCATAACACCGAGTAAATGAAAAGGACAAAAGGGCTCATGCACACCCCCACTTTCAGCACTCCAAAGGACTATGTAAGTGCAGATAGTCGACTTTCCTCTGTATTGCTCGTTTTACTTCTTTCCTCGCAGTTTCGCCCCGAGAACCCTCTCGACTCTCGAGTTTAGAAATTATCTGCTGATTTGGAATGGCCTTTCCAGATTCATATTCCTGGATGATTTGGGGTTTCTCATCTATCATCTGTCGAGCAAAGAATGACAAGGTTAGGAGGAAGTAAATTAAATGAACAAACAGTAACTGTTTTTCATCAAGAACAAAATCACATTTGAACTACTCAATGAAATTTCACTAAATCGAAAATCGGGAAGATAACCCAGCTCATTGCTTCAAGTCACGGGAAGACAAATCAGTGAATAATAAGAAAAATGCTCAAAGTGCAAATGACAAGCAATACCAAACTTAAACCCGTGTGACCTGAAAAATCGACGGAGGAACCGAGAGCAAATGTCAAAATTGCACAAGTAAAATCTTGCAGTTTGGCAAGGCAGCGAAAATTTTGAAAGTGTTAAAATTGTACATATAACACTTTAATATTTAGCAAACCAAACAACTCGCTTGAAGGGAAGGATTGAGATTCGAGGGCTGTCGGCCGAGTCGAAAGTCGCGACCCGGCGCCGGCGTAGGGTTCGGTGACTGCGGAGCGGGGCGGAAGGTGAGAAGACTACTTTCGGTGAATGCTTTGGAGGTAAATATCTTGGAAGGAAATGGGGAGAACATGAAGTAGGGTTTCGATTTGGGGGAAAATTTGAGCGAGAATGGGTTCTTTCGTTCGTGAGTGAGTCCCAAGAGATTTGAAAGTGTTTATTTTTTCCCCTGCCACGTCACTTTGTAGCCCACATTTGTCATCCCACTTTGTACGTGTAGCGGGATTGAATGGGTAAATGGCAACCGAAGCTCCACGGAAGAGCACGATTAGTTTTTATACAAGTTCTTTGAACTTGGAAACGCAATAAACTTCCAGTTAAAATAGCTTTCAAGATAAGAGCAGCAAATGGATAACTAGGTAAAAGCTCAGTCATAAATTAAACACTTAAAAATTTTAGGCTCTAAATAGAATTATTTTTTGTTGGAGAGGAGATTTTGGCAAAGAAAAACCATGCTCATGCTAGGTGTGTAAACAGTTCGATTTTACCGATTTTTGATAATTTTTCAAACTAAATCGTTTAAATCGGTTTGAGAAAAACTCAAACATAAACCAAACCATTTTGAACGGTTTGAAAAAAAAAATCAAACCTAAACCTAACGGTTTTGTCCGATTTTAAACCGTCGGTTTCGCCGTATACAGGTTTTAACCATCCTTGCACCTAATAAACTCCTAAAAGAATCAAGTATCCGATCTCCAGTTGAGAATGCAGACTCAGAAGCAACTGTAGAAATTTGAATTTTGAAGGAAAAGAGTTTTTGATAGATTATGTTAGTTTTGAGATTATTAGATATAAATTAGGATTATTTGGTAATAATAATATATATGTAATAGAAAATTATAAATTGACAAAAATACACACAAATGAAAAATTATTGAATTTTACATATTTGGATGAATTTTCAAAAAAAATCATTTTATTTTTATTTTTTTATTTTTATATATTTTTTCGCCGGTCCGGTTTGATTTTAAACCGCAATTAAAATTCTCAAACCTAAACCAAACCGTTTTTGACCGATTTGGTTTGGTTCAAAATCATTTCGTTGACGGGTCCACGTGGCATCAAGCCGACGGTTTCTAAAATGCGGTTTTGGTTCGATTTTTCGGTTTAACGGTTTTTGCTTACAGTCCTAGCTCATGCTCATTCTTGAAGGAAATGCAGCATTAATTCTAGCTTACTGTCTTTACCCTAGTTCTTCGGATTCAGGATCACAAAAATTGATCTAGCTGAATTTTCTTTTCAAGATAAGAATGGCAGAATCAAAAAAGGGGACATCAATATGCTGAGGACATGTTGATATTTAAATTAGCTTAAAATAAATTTATTTTTTATTATTCTGTCATTTTTCAATAATTAAAATACTCATTTTTGTGGGTTATTATTTTGTAGATGTCCTTTGGAAAAAGAATGGCATTGTTGGGATGTTTAGTCCACACCCAAACCATACTCGGAGTCTGGGACCTGTCCATCCTCATTTCTACTATCCAAAATCTTCCACACTTCGGTCATCTATCTGCACAATGGTTTTGCTACTAACCTCAAGAAATCATCGACACCAAAATTACAGTGAGATTCACAGCTAGTTAAATTATTATCAGATTTCTCTGGCTCTCTTCCAGTTGAGAAAGATTCAGGTTAATTTAAATGTGTGTTATTTTATTTTTTTTGTTTTCCCCTATTTTTCTTTTGTTCTGACAACTGCAGAATGGGGCTTGACCATGTCTCGAAGAGTCATCAGTGTATGACTAAAAACCGGAAAGGGGGCTTGACCATTTGCTAGGTTTGACTGATATTAGTGAAGTAGAGTAACCAGAGACAACAGTGGACTGGAACCTCAAGATTTCTTTACATAACTAAGAAGGGGGCCTCCAGCTCCACTTGATGGAAGAAAACAACGAAAGTACTAGCACTATTACAAAAGGAAGCACATGAAGAAAAAAGTGTTTAGAAACCATACCTCTGATTAAAGTTAAAAAGACGGGGAAAAGGGCGACCATTTAGTTTAGGAGGACGGCATTGGGTTTCCGAAGCTCGTCAAAGAAAGGATGTGCACATGCTTCTAGCTGCAGAGATAGAAACATCAATTTTATAAATTTGGTAACACTTGGATAAGCATCAAAAATCATATTGTGCAGAACATTGATACTGTCAACATTTCTATTTGGACTGTAAATTGGATTTCTTCTGGGAATGGAAGTTCTTTGGTGTGAGAACATGAAACATCTTTGTCGAGTGGGAGGTCAGATATAAAGTCTTCATCAGTTGATGTTAGAACTTTAATAGAGATATACAAGACTAGACATACCGCAGTGCAGCGAAGACTTGGTGAGTACTGAAGCAACCGCGAAGCAATATCAATGGCTTCAGGAGGCACCTGCATATGGAAAACCTGAACCATAAAATTCAGTTATTCACTTGTGCATTGAAATTTTATGGTACCTCTAAGAAAATAGCATGTAGCAAGTGCAGGCATACCTTGTGCCATGGATGCGCTTTAATTTGGGGAAACCTGAAATCATTATAACTTGGATTCATACATCGAATTTCTTCTCGAGTTGGTGTACCGAGAACCTATAGAGGAAGTCTTCCAATTAGTATACACGAAGAGATCATTACAGGTATAACAATCTGATCAATAGAATCATAGAATTAGAAAGGATGGCACACCTTAATAATCTCTACAAGCTGACCAACTGCATTTTCTCCAGGAAACAGTGGCTGTAAACAATAAAGAAAAGGAAATTATTGAAAGTAAGAAAACATGTTGGATTTTCATTGTTCTAAAGCTCTATCAAGAGTGCTCTTAAAAATATACTTGGATTGTGTATGGAGGAGTGTGAAAGATTATCAAAAAACATACATACCGGTTAGTGAACTAACCGGTTTTAACATGAACAAAACATATGAAAACAACATAAATCACTCTGCTGGTTTTAAGACCAAAACAGAGGAGAGGAAGGCTCTTTGAATTTCTACATTTTTGAAGACGGTTTCCTATATCATTTCCTTCATATTTTTACATAACAACATGGCTTTGCTTATAGCCAACCTTTGATAGATATTACAAGATATTTTCTACCAACTTGCCTAACTTTACATCACTTCATTGAGTAAAACAATAACCAAAACACGTGACTAAATTGTAACCAAAATACAATTAGTTATGTGACAACTAAATGTCACAACTCCAACACTCCTTGACATTTTATTGGAACCTTCAAAAAATTTCTTCTTTCTTCAGACCATTCTTCTTCTTCATTTTTCTGTCCATTTTTGTTTTGGTGACTACAAGCTTGAAATCTTTGTTTTCCATTTGATCCGGCTCTCTTTGATTGCAACTCTATATCATAGTTGTCAATTTTTTTAGCTTAGGATCAACCACATACAAAGAAACTTTCAATTTGCATCTTTTCTTTTTGATTTCTGATGATTTGAAGAAGCTGCTGTTGTTTTGATGAAGTTACAGGATTTTTTTCTTGACATAGCTTACCGTATTTTACCTGAGCTTACCGGGTTTCGAGCTTACCGGCTTTTACCGGATTCACTTCTTCTTCCCTAACCGGATTCACTCTTTTTTCATGCCGGATTTTCTCATTTCTTTGCATACCGGGATTTACTCCTTTTTCAGCTTACCGGATTTGCAAGAACATGAGCATACCATATTTGGACAGCTTACCGGATTTACAAGGGTGTTTCTGGTTTTTAAAAGAAAAACAGGGCACTTACCGGATTTTCAATACTCTCGCCGGATTTACAAAGAAACTATGTTTTTCTCTCCTCTTTTCAGCACCTTTTCAGTTGATTTCTTCCACTTTTTTGATGATAAGGATTAGTTTTTCGGCTCTAATCTTCAAAGATTAGTTTTTCATCTCTAAATCCTTGCAAAAATATACCAGATTTAACCCCTTCTCAGCTTCATTTTCACCAGTTTCCTCTGTTTTTTCAGCAGCATTTTGACAGCTTCTTCTTCTCCTTTTCTTTGAATTTCAGATTCCTTCCAAGATCATTTTCAACTCTTTTCATCAGCACACCAGATTTTTCTATCATCAGCTTCTTTGACAAACTGGATTCACTCCTTTTTCTCAGTCATATTCATCACCATCTGAGATTTTCCCAGGGCTGCTGCTGATTTTTGAGCTTTCCAGGTTTGTTCTTTCATCATTTTTCTGGCTTCTTCTAAGATCATTTGCAGCACCAGGTCTTCTTCATTTTTCAGCACCATCAGGGAGTCTCTTTTTCTCAGGGCTGCTGCTGATTTTTCAGCCATTTTCAACACCATCTGAGATCAACCATACCTCCCAGGGCTGCTGCTGAAACCTTCTTCTTCAGACCAGATTTTCAACATTTTCTGGCTGCCCTTTTTCAGCTTCTTCTGGTTTTCTTTTTCAGCATCTTTGTGGCCCCATCTAAGACCATTAAAGCTCTGATACCATGTTGGATTTTCATTGTTCTAAAGCTCTATTAAGCCCCTGTTTGGTACACATTAAAATCTTCATTCTCATTTTTTACTCATTTTCAACCACACATTTTTCAATAAAATAATATTTTTCATCACATCAATAACTTTTCTTTCTTTTTCAACCACACATTCTACATCAATCTACTATTTCAGAATAGATTTTTCCAAGATAATGTGGCCCAAACACACCCTAAATATACATACATACCGGTTAGTGAACTAACCGATTTTAACATGAACAAAACATATGAAAACAACATAAATCACTCTGCTGGTTTTAAGACTGGAACAGAGGAGAGGAAGGCTCTTTGAATTTCTACATTTTTGAAGATGGTTTCCTATATCATTTCCTTCATATTTTTACATAACAACATGGCTCTACTTATAGCCAACCTTTGATAGATATTATAAGATATTTTCTACCAACTTGCCTAACTTTACATCACTTCATTGAGTTTAGACAATAACCAAAACATGTGACTAAATTGTAACCAAAATACAATTAGTAATGTGACAACTAAATGTCACAACTCCAACAAAACATGATAGAATAAAACACCAATCGGAGAAATGAAAGAATGATATGGAGGTTACAGACCTGCCCCAAAAGTAGCTCAGCTAAGACACAACCGGCAGACCAAATATCAATTGTTGTTGTATATTCTGTTGCACCAAAGATGAGTTCTGGGGCTCGATCGTATCGAGAGCAAATGTAGGATATATTAGCTTCACCAGGCACCTGATTAGAAAAAAATCAGGTGACATACAGTGTATCAAAAGACTAACTGAAGCAGGTGTTGTGATCCACATGAAGATATATTAATAATCAAAATTGCATTTCAAAACTACAGGACCCTAATTAGGAAAAATTATGGGCATTGATGACAATGATGGTCAATAATTAAGCCAAATGACTACCATCAAGAATAGATAAAATTTAAGGCTATACTCTTGTTTTGGCAGCAAATGAAAACAGCAAAACAGCCCTGTAGTCCCATGGAAATCAATTTGAACCTATTGCACTAGAGTGAACCGCTATTATTGAACCTCACCATTAAAAACTATGGCACATTTTTTTGTGTGGGAAGCACTGAATCAGTCAGCATAAGTCACATGGATACGTTAATTTCCATAAAACAGTTTATTTTCACTTTAGGTTTCTCTCCTTCACCAAACTTTATGTCTTCAACGGTAATAGGATTTCAAGTTCTTTTCCCTGAAAACTCTATGCAACCTAACAACATAGAAAAGACAGTGCGTAGAGTTTTTCTTGGCTAGATTTTTTGGTAAGTTCTCAATTCACCTGGTAGTGCACGCCAGTATAAGAAAACAATACAATTGGTATCTAACAGAAGGAAGGGAGAAAGAATGAGTAAAGACGTGATCGATATATGAATACACAGACACATGTAACTTTGGTAGAAGCATTTAAAATATGCCTTGACAGCAATGGACTTAGAATAACTAAGAAATTAAGAGACAGCCCAATTTTCGAGCAATAAACTTACGAGAACTTTAGCACTTCCAAAGTCACAAATCTTAACCTGGTGGGTAACAGGATACACCTGCAGAAAGCACATAGCATTGCTTTAGCAAAATTGACCAAAAGGTCCAACTCAATCTCGCAGAGTGCATGTGGAACGTTGGTTGGAAGAATGAAGTGGAGCAAAGTTAAGTTTACTTACCAAAAGATTTTGAGGTTTTATATCCCTATGATAGGCCCCTGCAACTGTATGGAGATATGCAAGCCCCCTAAATAACTGAAAAATGAGTGTAATTATCTTAGTTGAGATGAATTATTCAGAAGTTACTGAGAAAAGACAGAACAACATATTGTAACCTGATATGTGTAGAGTTTGACATAGACGAGTGGCATCCTTTGATTCGAATTGCTATAATGCTCTAAGACATTGTACATATTCTCAGGGACATAATCCATAACTAAATTAAGGAAAAGCTCATCTCTGCTTGATGTAGAAAAGAAACAGTGCTTCAAAGAAATTATGTTGGGGTGATCCATCAAGAGCATTAACTGCAGCTCACGATTTTTATACCGCCTATCCTGTAAAACCTTCTTTATGGCCACAGTCTCTTCAGTTTCCAAGCATTTTGCCTGGCAAAGAGTGACAACAACCGGTTAGTTCTGTGAACAAAGGTAAAATCATACACATTGTAATAATGCCAGGAATGAACACCTGAAAAACTATTCCAAATGATCCTGTACCCACAACACGCTCTGCCATGAAACTAATTGTCTGCAGAAAAGCATCATAAGCAAACCTATTAGCTCTCATTAATCTCTCTTCTTAAATATCATGAAACTAAACATTATGGTGGAAGAGAACTCCAAATAGTTGTTCCTGTATAATCATCCCAATTCTTGTAGGACTTTTGTAACACTCGATTGGAGGTCAATGAAACTGAACATATAAAGTTCAGATACCAACCCTTTTGGGCTCGCCATTTTTGCCTCCAACCGTAGTAGAGATAATGTGACCAGCGGCTGGATCATTACCCTCAACTGCAGAAGCTGACATCTCCTGCAATGTGAAACAAGCAAAAGAATCAATGCATAAATAAAAATCATTTGAACTTAACACAACATCACATAAGCACTACCATATTAATCAGAACATATTTTCAACTAATGAATAGCAAAACATAGTCGGAAATGTGAAATTCAGAAACCTGAAAAGAAAGAGAATTTAAAGAGATGCTATGCTTAGATCACAAAAAAAAAGAGAGAGAAGCCAGAGAGAGCAATGCTCACCACAAACCATAGCTGGCAAAAAATTATCATAAGCCAACAAACTTGCAAATGAAACAAATAGTGTACTATAATTTGAAGCACAATTCACCTAAGAAAAATAAAAACTAGCTTTAAATTCACCTAAAGTAACTAACAAATTTAAAGAACTAACAACAATAGTCAAAAATAAATTTAGGAAATAATCATAATAAAAAGTAAGAGTCAAAAAGAAGTTCAAAGATTTAAATATAATTGCAATTTAAGGTAGTCTATAAAAACGCATCCCATTAATTGGAAGCAGCAAAGAAAAAATCAAAACATCTCAAAGAAAAGCAAAAAACAGTAAAAATAAGCTTCGAAAAAGATTGAATTACTAAATAATTTCTGAAAGTTTTCATGAAATTGATGCATTACAGAAAATTCCAGAAAAGCAAGAGAGCAAAAAAATAAAATAAATAAATAACTACCACACAAGTCCATGCTCTCTCACTCGGTCACTCCTAAGATCCAGGCGAAACAAATCTTAAAGCAGAAATACCTGTGTTTAAAGAGTAGTCCTTTCAAGTCATAAAACATCTCTTACATACATAGTATCTACATATTGATGCCCATGGAGTATGTCCTTTTACATAGACATTTCATTTGACCTTTGGGTTTTAATTACTAATATCCTAAAATCTATCCATGGGAAGCATTCCGTATGAAATTGGGAATTCATCACCTCTTCAATATTTATCATTGGATTATAAAATCTTAACAGGTAGCTGTACTCATTAATATTTTTGGTATTCATTAATTTGTAATGACGAACACCACAATACATGTACAATTCCGTATTCAATTGGCAGTTTATCAAATTTGAAGGAATTGTTTATTTACGGAAATAGAATACAGGGTCAAATACTTGAATCCGTCTTCAATCTCTCCAAGTTACAAGCACTTTCTTTGAGTGAAAATAGTATCTCCGGTAATCTTCCATCATCAATTGCCAATGGGCTCTCTAACCTTGAATGTCTCTTACTTGGTGGCAATCAATTGAGTGGACAAATTCCTTCCTCTATTTCAAATTTTTTGAAGCTTACAAAGTTGGATCTTGAAGCCAATTCCTTCCGTGGACGAGTACCCATGAATCTTGGGAATTTGCAGAACCTACAGAAGCTAAGTTTTGAATATAATCAGTTGACAAATGATCCTTCGATGCTGGAATTAGATTTTCTTACTTCATTGCAAAATTGTCGGAAGTTGAAGAGTATAAGGATGGGAGTAAATTCTTTTAACGGAATCTTACCAAAATCCTTCGGTAATTTGTCAGATTATGTTGAAATTTTCTCTGCCGATAATTGTGGTATTAAAGGTATGATTCCGAATGAAATTGCTAATATGAGCAACTTGATCGTGTTACGCATTGAACGTAATGCATTGACTGGAACAATTTCAGGCACATTGGGTCAACTAAGAAAATTGCAAAAGCTGAGACTTGATGTCAATAAACTAGAGGGGTCAGTACCTGTCAACCTTTGCAATTTGGTAAATCTGTATCTTCTTGGCTTGGGGAATAATCAGCTTTCTCAACAGCTACCAACTTGTTTAGGAACTATTACCTCTTTATGAGAAATTTATTTAGATTAAAACTCATTAACGTCCACCATCCCATCCACACTATGGAATTACAAGGAAATTCAGATTTTGGGTTCAGCTCATAATTTGTTGAATGGGTCGCTGGCACCAGAAATTGGCAACATTAAGAGCATAAGAGGGTTATATCTATCTGGAAATCAATTCTCATGTGATATTCCAAGCACTATAGGACAACTTCAGAATTTGGAAAATCTAACATTGTCAAACAATCGATTACATGGTACCATACCTCAGTCGTTTGGTAATCTGATTTCATTGAACATATTGGATTTATCAAAGAACAAACTCGATGGTGTAATCCCCAAGTCAATGGAGAAACTTGAGTACCTTGAATATTTCAATGTTTCATTCAATGAATTCACTGGTGAAATTCCAAATGGAGAGCCTTTTAAGAACTTTACCTCAGATTTTTTCATTGGAAACGGAGAATTGTGTGGAGCATCTCAATTTAAGGTCAACTCATGCAAAGGTAATACAATTCGATTATCAAGCAATACCAAGTTCTTGAAGTACATTTTACCATCAATTGTTGTTGTATTGAGTCTGGCCATTATTGTGGTCTATTTAATAAGAACCCATAGTAGAAATACACTTCTTCCAACCCAGTCTACTTCCCCTGTCACTATCAAGAGAATTTCATATTATGAAGTGCTAAATGCTACATATAAATTTGGTGAAGAAAGACTAATTGGCAGAGGCTGTATTGGTTTAGTGTACAAGGGAATATTTTTAGATGGAACGATTGCTGCTATTAAGGGTTTTAACCTAGATTTGGAAGGTACAAACCAAAGTTTTGATATTGAGTGTCAAATAATGTGCAACATTCGTCATAGAAATCTTGCCAAGGTAGTTAGTAGCCGCTCTAACTTTGATCTTAAAGTCTTGGTGCTGGAATACATGCCTAATGGAAACCTTACCAAATGGCTATTTTCGAGCAACTATTTCCTAAATTAGCTCAAAGATTGGAAATTATGTTAGATGTGGCATTTGCGCTTGAGCATGGGCGGACCCACATGGGGTCAATGACCCCACAATTTTTATTTTATTTTATTTTTCTTTTTTGAGTTTTTTTTTTTTTTTTTTGCTTGAAATGAGGGAATAACTTGGAAGTCAAAACTGAACAAACAAGATCCCTAAATATTTGTTCTTTTTGGAGTCTTGTATTGTGCAGAGACAGCTAAACAAGATGCTTATTTTATATTAATGGATTGACTTTATTCTTTGGCTCACATGCTTTTCAAAACAAGTACTAGAATGAAACTATTACTGCCAGATACATGAACTGTTAATGGTTTAGCAGAATTACATATATATCATTTAAATATGATCATTAACACGCTCATTAATTGATCCAATCCAACTAATATACTATGACTCATAAGGTAGTGACTTTGATATCTCCCATTCAAAAATCTGAAATACCTAATTTTTCCATATGCACGCTACCTACGCGGCTACGCACGGTGAATTCGTCTCTCGTCTTCAATCCATTTTTCAATTAATTTAGGTATTGGATTTTCAATTGAATTGAAGCTAATTCGAACATATTAGTTACTGATTCTTCTAATTTCTAAAATGTATTTGGAATTTGGTAGTTGATAGTTGATAGTTCACTAGTTTGGATTTGAGAAATTGAAAATATTGTAGTGAAGTAGTAAAGTGATTCAGTCTTAGTAAGTAATGACTTTGTCAGTTTGTCTAACTTGACGATTTAAAATAGAATTGTGTGAGTATTATCCCAAAGATTTTACACTAGTAGAGATCTAGGCTCTTGAAGAGCAAATTCAGATATATATTATTGATATGCACACAACCAAAGATTTTCAAAACTTACGAGGTCTTAATCATCTTGTAGAAAAGTTAGTTGAAACGAAAAAAAATGAAGTGTATCCATTAGTTTACCGACTTGTAACATTGATGTTAATTTTTTCAGTTGCTACTGCTACTGTAGAAAGAATATTTTTCGCAATGAAGATTGTCAAGAATCGACTGCGTAGTCGGATGAGAGATCAATGGTTAAGTGATAGTTTGGTTGCATATATTGAAAACGATGTACTTAACAATATTGATAACGATGTAATTATACGACGTTTTCAGAGTATGAAAACGTGTAGGCTACAATTGTAATAGCGTATTGACTTATTTTCGTTAATGATATGTAGTTCTAAATATTTTTGAATTCTCATTTTTGACCCCACAATTGCAAACTTTGGCATTGCCACGCTTTTCACTAAAGACTAGAGAATTTCGATTACCAAAATGTTTGGCCCAATTGGATATATGGCTCCAGGTAAAAGGTTTTCTAACATCTACTTACATATCTTCAAATACTAATTGTGTAATCGTTTGTTACTTATTAGTTCTTATTTATTTATCCATCATTCAACATTTCAGTAGCTAATTTGATCATACGTCCCAATTTTGTAGAGTATGGATCAACTGGATTAGTATCAACTATGGCGGATGTTTATAGCTATGGGATTATGCTGATGGAAACATTTACCAAGAAGAAGCCAACAGATGATATGTTTTTCAGAGAGTTCACAATGAGAAAATGGGTGCTTGAATAATTCCCAGATGCAATAACGCAGATAGTGGATGTCAATTTAGTGAATGCTGCGGGAGATAATATTCAAGCTAAGGAGAGTTGCTTCACATTAATCATGGAACTAGCACTAGAATGCACAACTGATTTGCCTGAGGAGAGGCTCAATGCTAAAGATGTTCTAACAAGGCTCAAGAAGATTAAAACTTGGTTTTGTTAAAGCATAACCGAGGTGGAACAATACAAAAAGGCTTGGTTCTTAATAAGAATACAAAATAATGATCATTTAATCAAAATCTATTTTCTGTGAGTTGCCATTTAAGTAACCAAAATTCAATTATTTTTGTAAGTTGCCCTTTAAGTGATCATTTGACACTTTACCGAGTCAATCACCCCCATTTATAAATTTACACACATTTCACACACTTAACGTTCTCATGTACACACCTTCCCGATTCTTTTGCACTCCTGCGTTCTCTCTCCAATGGCAATGATACGTGTGAGGGTCGGATTGTCAAATCTGGAGCAATTCGATCCACGTCCACTTCATAGTGACAACGCGTGTAGCTAGCTCCCAAGGTTCGATACTCGATGTCACCAAGGCCTTCCTCACTAATCTCAGTCCTAATAAAGTCAATGTCGGAGTTGTGAGTATTCCATTTGCTTTCTCCCAGAAATTTCAACGTTGTTCGTTTTCCTTTTTTCTACTATTTTATAGTTATTAATTACTGCCATCTGTGAACACTTTTACTATGATGTATGGGTAAATTTCACTTGCGGTCACTGAAGTTTTAGAAAACTCTGAATTAGGCATGAAACTTCCAGTTGTCTCAATTGGGTCATTCAACTTCAATTTAGTTTCAAATTTTACGAATTTGTAGCATTTAATCACTTGTTGTTTCAAAACTAATGGAAATTACTTAGTTGGCAGCCAAATAATTACGGATCTTCCACATGATTGGGATGTGGCTTACTGGCTTGAAGCCTTGCAAACAAACTACTATGCAACTTTATAAAAAGGATTATGCTATACTAACATAATGAGTGCCATAAAGTTTTACCGAATCGCCACATGCTGGCCCCCTATTGGGGGCGCCGGCGGGGCCCCCCAATAGGGGGCCGCCATGTGGCGATTCGGTAAAACATTCGGTAACTCATTATGGCATAATAAAATAATCCTTATAAAAATGTTAAATTCAAAACAATTTTGAGATAGAAAACATTACATTTTTATTTCCACATATTCGTTGCTTATTTTGCACGGTGATCATTGCTTAGTTTGCTTGCCAAACATCGATTAGGTATATAATACCTTACAATTTGGCTGTCAAGTTAGAAAAAATTTTAATCAATTTTGAGTTAGGTGCGTGAAAGTAACGGAGTAGTGAATCATTAATTAAATTAAAAATCAATGACCCAATTGTGACAAATTAAAGTTGAATGACTCTTTTGAGATTTTACTAGAAGAGATGGTTGTGAACAGGCCAAGAGATTCATTAGGGCTACAAGCTACAATCAGTGGCAGAGCTAACACCCGACAAAGGGCACGGTCGCAAGTGCTAAGCTCCTTCGCAAGTCGTCATCGCCGATTGGGAGGGGAGAGACAGCCGATAGAAATTCTCAAAAAGCTGAGGTTGGAGATGATGATTCATGATTAGGCTTTTTTTTTTTTCTTTTAAGGGAAAAATGCATAAATCAGGCATTATCTATCATGAAATCAAAAATTAGGCCCCAAGTTTGAGAATTGCAAAAATCAAGTTTTCCATGAATTAATTAATTATAGGTTAATTGGCGCAAAACCTCCCTACCTTTGCCAGTTTTTGTGCAAAACGTCCCTACCTTTCGTTTTTTGGGGCAGAACGTCCATACCTTTCACATTTTTGGCGCAAAATGTCCATACATTTACCTTTTCTTGTCCAAAACGTCATTTTCTTCTAGTCACAAATATGAAAAATCATCACCCCTTAAGCCGTCACCTTTGAAGGCAAAATCCCAAACCTTTGATCACCTTAGCCGCCGAACCAACATACCACCTTGAAGCTCTCATTGCCCTCTTCACAACCCACCCAACCACCAGCCCCAACTTCAAGATTTGACCGGAATTTCAAATCGAAAGATGTCCATCGTGACACAGCACCAGTTTTCCTCCAATTTCGGAGCCGCCATGACGACCTATGGTGGCAGACTACCTGGGTTCGATTCGTCATCACCTAGCGCACCTAGCCCGACCATGGGTCCCATTCAATTTGGCTCCAATCATCTTCAATCTGGGTCTGAAACGTTCGCTGGTGCGAACTCGCAAGCGCAGTCAAGTCTGGTGCTTCAGCCATAAATTGATCGAGTCCTAGTTGAAATTAACCAAGACCCATGGCTGGGCTAGGTGCGCCAGTGATGGCGTACCCAGCCCAAGTGGTCCGCCACCATGGGTGCAAAGGACAGCGTCGAAATTTGGATTTATCGAAGGCAGGACGACGAGCTTCACGATTTTCAGTTTACAATTTTTGAATTTCATTTCCAGCCAAATTACAATGAGTTATGGGGATTTCTTGGTATGTAGTTGTATAGGGTAATGAGGAGAACATGTTGGGACCAATATCCGGCGGTTTTGGGCGACCGGAAGTCGTCGAAAAATGAGCTCATGTATTCGGCTGAAAAGGGGACTAATTTTTAATATTTTCTTAAGTTTTGGACTGATTTGCATTTTTTAGAAAGTTTAGCAGTAAGATTGCAATTTATTCTTGCCTTTTCTTTTCCTTTCTGTTTTATTTATATAGGATGGTATATTGGTCAAAAGGACGTTTTGCACAAAAAATGTGAAAGGTGGGGATGTTCTGCGCCAAAAAACAAAAGGTGGGGAAATTTTGCACAAAAACCGGCAAAGGTAGAGACATTTTGCGTCAATTACCCTTAATTATATTTCACAATTATGTTAAATTAAATATTTAATAGTAATATAATATAATTAACCCACCCCACCACACCCCCACCTCCACTATCGCTACTGCTCCGACGACAGTTCCGACGGCTGGTGACTGTTCCAATAACTATTTTCGCGACGGCGACTACTCCAGTGACTACACAAATAAAAAAAAGTGTAGGTTACAGATTTTTAATTGGTCACAAGTTAAAAAAATTATAGATAACAGAGATCACATATTTCCAAATTTATTAGTCACAGATCATAATTTCAGTTACAAATTATCAAATTCTAAGGTCACGGTTTAATAGTTAGCCACAAATAACCATATAGTTGGTCAAATATACCCAAACACCCGTCCCCTAATCCCAATCCACCACCAATAATTGGTCACAGATCGACCAACTAGTTGGTCACAGACACTCGAATTTTAAGGTAGCCACAGAGAACCATATAGTTGGTCACATACATCCAAACATCCGTCCCCAGATCCCAATCCACCACCAATATTGGTCACAGATCGACCAACTAGTTGGCCATAGACACTCTTCGTCGCATCCCTGCTGCGGCCACCTCCACTGCCACAACCATCCACCAATAATAACACCAACAACAACCACCACCACAGATCAGCCCAAACCACCACCAACAGATCTGCCAACACACAGATCTGCCACCAACAACAGCAAACAACAACAACCAACCACCAACGATAGCCACACAAACAGATCCGCCCCACACCCACAAATATGTTGTCTTTCTGATTCTCTCAACTCCGATCTGCCACAAACAAAATATCGAGCCACACACCCACCCAACTGCTTCATTGTAATTTCCTCGTCCTCCCACCACCGTGAGAAAATATTTATCTTAGAGACCTGGCGGTCGCCACCTCCACCTCCACCTGCAACAGCTCGATTGTGACACTATTATGAATTAGGGTAGAGATGGGATGGAAGGGGATGAGAAGGGTGGAGGTGGGGGGATGGGGAGGAGAGGGGAAGAGAGATAAGGGTTTGGGAATTGGGATTGAAATTTTGTGAGGGCAGATGTGGGTATATAGATTAATTTAATTTTATAATATCATTATTAATATTAATTGTGAATTTAATACTTAATTTTTGATTAAATAAAGTCAAAATCTGATTTTTTAAAATGTCATGGTTTTATGCAATTTCCACTTCTGTTAATTGTGATTGTGGGCCTTTTTTGTTAGTAGGCCTTTTTTTTTTTTGGAAAGGCCCAACCTAATGCCCAAACCCAATCTTATTCTCACAAATTTCAATTGCAAACAAAATACAAACTTGCAACCACCAATTGTTCAAATTGAATCTTAATCCCTCCCATGGTCGAACCCAGTGATCCCACAGTCTCAGCCACTGCCCTGCTATTGGTTGCCGATTGATAAGTGTAATTTTTACACTTATTCATGACCTAAAATAACGACATTTGATAGTTCTTTTGACAAAATATATTCTAAATTATTGTGTTTTATGTTTAATAGGTAAAACTCTTTGAATGGAAAAGAAATTGAAGAAAAGAAGTAAAAGATCATGAAAAATGGCAAAAATTTAAAGTACAAGGACCAACTTGCATTCTATGAAAGAATTGAGGACTTGGAAGCAAGCATTAATTAAATTCAGCATTGGATTTAATTGGGCCTCAATTTGAATGGACTTTTATTTGGTTAAAAACATTGGGTTTTATATATCTACTCAACACATGCAAAGAACGGATAAAACCTTACAAGTTCAGGGAGCTGCCATAAAAAAAATTGGAAAATCAGATGGGACAAATAGCGAAAGCACTTTCAGAGAGACCACTAGGAGCACTGCCTAGTGACACTAAGATAAATCCTAAACAACAGGTAATGGCAGTGAAGGTTGTGGAGGAAGAGCATATTGAGGCCATCACTACTCATAGTGGGGTACAGCTACCCGAGATAAATGTGAAGAGACCAGCTGCTACACAAGAGAAAGTACCTACCACGGTTGAAGAAAAATTGGAAGAGTCCGATCAGAACGATGAACAAGAAAGAGTATCAGAGGATCCAAAGGTTAAGGCAACCACTCCTATTAAACCTTATGTGCCTCTTATACCTTTTCCACAAAGACTGCAAAAGAGAAAACTCGATGATCAATTCGAAAAGTTCTTAGATATGCTGAAAAAGCTCCACATCAATATCCCATTCATCGATGCTATACGACAGATCCCGATGTATGCAAAGTTCCTGAAGGACATGATATCTAAGAAAAGAAAACTTCCAGATTGGGAAGAAGTGGCATTGACTGAGGAGAGCAGTGCAAGGCTGCAAAATAAATTGCCACCAAAACTCAAGGACCCAGGGAGTTTCACTTTACCTATTTCACTAGGCAAAGAATTTCATTTTAATGCTTTATGTGATACATGTGCAAGTGTAAATTTAATGCCTTTATCTACTTTAGGAAACTAGGAGTTGGGGAAGTCCAAGGATCGAATGTGATGCTGCAACTGGCAGATAGGAGCATCAGATACCCATGGGGCAAGATTGATGATGTGCTCATCAAGGTTGGGAAGCTGATATTCTCGGCAGACTTCCTTGTTATGGACCTCGAAGACGACCACGATATGCCATTATCTTAGGTCAACCATTTTTAGCAACAAGTCGAACTTTGATTGACATGGAGAAGGGTGAGCTGATTGTGAGGGTGGAGGACACAAGTGAGATCTTTAAATTATATAATCCACCCAAACAACCATTAGTCCTGGAGGAAGCCAAATTTATTGCTGAAGAAGTTCAACAAGGGTCAAATGAGACAAAACCTAAACCTCTAGAGAGCTGTGCACAAAAGGAGAACAAACCGTGGAGGGCAAAAAGAGGATGCAAGGCTGAAAATTGCAAGGAGTGTAAGGTTGCAAGATTCCAGCATGAGCCACCATGATCAAACTGTCAAGTCTAGCTAAAAACTATAAATTCAGCGCTTGTTGGGAGGCAACCCAATTTTCTAATCCTTTTATTATTATTATTATTATTATTATTATTATTATTATTATTTTTTGTTCTTGTTGTTTTCTTCGTATTGCATTGCATGTAGTTTTATTCTTAATTAATATGTTGTATTAGTTATAGACATGTTTCAATTTATAGGGTCACACCATAATATCATGTTTTCTCTTAAGTTATTGTATTTATTGTTGGTTGTTTCGATTGTTTGGGCTAAGTAATATATGTTCTAGGTTATTTGATCTTTAATGTTTGATTTGACCGCTATGTGCAGGAACATGATGTCGCAGAATACTCAAACCAACATAGACCAAGGGAAAAACATGAGAAAGCAGATTGTCCAGCCGTTACATGTAGTGTCTCTCACTTTCATCAGAAAAATTCGGGGAGTACCTTCTTCCTTTTCTTCCCCGTTCCCTTATATTCTTATTCATGTCTTATAACATTGAGGACAACGTCGATTTTAAGTTTAGGGGTGGGAAAAACTTTGAGTTTTTATTTTTCATTTTTCGTGTGTTTTTGAGTGTTTGACGTTATTGTTTTAGTATATAATAAAAAAAATTGAAAATTTTCAACAAAAAAAAAAAAAAAAAAAACACATTCTCTTGTTTTAGGTTATATGCTTATGTAAGTTAGATAGTTTGGCCATCAATGATGATTAAATTTGAAATTCGGTGTTAATTTATAAATTGTGGATATGTTACATACTAGACTGATTGAGACTTAACCTTACAAAATTTGATATTATATGTGCACTAGAATTAAGTTGGACAACGTGATGCTATGAGTTGATTCATATGTTGGATAGGTTGATAGATTGAACATAGATGTTTTACCCAAACCATAATAAATTACTTATTCTTAGACCAAATTTAGCACAGTTTGGGGGTGATTTTACTGTTGTAGAAAAATACGGATGTAGACAGGAATTCCATGTGTGAAAACTTTTGTGTGGATTATCTTAGATTAACGGGATAAATTTTGACGAAAATCTTAAGTTGAAGGTCGATTTTCTTAAATAGGTGTTTGATAAGGGGCATTGCACTGATCAATGTATAAATTTTTAAATGTGATATTCTCTTCGAAACCTTTTTGACTTGGGTTATTAAGTCTGTAAGGGTGTTTAAAACCTGGTGCCCTAAAGTCATCTGACTTGGGAGTTATCGGCCTAAAGCTCGTTACATGGGTCATTTAGAAAGCTTAAGGGAGATAATACAAAAAATAAAAATAAAAAAATACATTTGAAAGCAAAAAAAAAGCACTAAATGCCTTGTTAAGCTCCAAACACTTGTTTGAGAAAATTTGACTTTTGATGAAGAATAATTAGCCTAATTAGTCTTGGATGTCGAAACAATCAAAGAATTGGAGAATCCTTGTTTACTGATGTGTTGACTTGCAATTGGTAAAGTCCACCTAAACTAGAGTGTGTGAGGATAATAATTAAAAATTCAACCTTAGATTACACACTGGGAAAAGAGTGAAAAAAGAACAAGTTTGAGGGTGTGTGAATCATACGAGAGGTGAAATGATATATTTGACCACAGAGGGTCGGGAATTGAAGCAACTTGTAAATTCATGATTGTCTACTTAGTTCTTCACACACACACGTCAATTTTGCATTGGAAGAGTGGATATTGGTTTGGTATTGTGACTTTGAAACAATTTGTAAATTCAGTACTATAATTTCAAATACTGAGATAAAAAGTTAGATTGTCTAACCAAATATTTTTGCATGCTTGTGTGTTTGTTATTATTTATATTATAATTTTGTTTGGGGACAAACAAATGTTTAAGTTTGGGAGTATTTGATAAGTGTAGTTTTTACACTTATTTGGGACCTAAAATAACGATATTTTATACTTCTTTTGATAAAATATATTCTAAATTATTGTATTTTATGTTTAATAGGTAAAACTCTTTGAATGGAAAAGAAATTGAAGAAAGGAAGTAAAAGATGACGAAAAATGGCAAAAATTTAAAGTACAATGACCAACTTGCATTATATGAAAGAATTGAGGACTTGGAAGCAATCATTAATTAAATTCAGCATTGGATTTAATTGGGCCTCAATTTGAATGGACTTTTATTTGGTTAAAAACATTAGGTTTTATATATTTTGTTATACTAGGTGCAAGCAACGTGCAATGCACGTTTGCTTAGTTTATATTTAATAGTTTTGTTTAAGAATTAATTTGTTATTAATAAAGATGTGATTTTTTTGGTTAATTAAATAATTAATGATGTAATGTTTATGTAATTGATAAATAATTAAATAAAGTACTTCTCTCTGTCATCTCCAACCCAAAATCACAAACAGAAAACTCAAGATATGTTAAGGGGTAAGAAGATGAGTTTACTTAGACTCCGTTTGATTCTCATTAATGTAGAATGAGAATGAAAAATATAGTCATTATTGGACCCCACACAAGAGATAGAAATTTAAAATTGATGTGATGGATAATGGTCATATTTTTCATTTTTATGGGTTTTTAATGAGAAACAAACGGAGGCTTAAACTTTTTGTATGGCTTAAGTCTTTACTCTTTTTTAAGTAATAATTCAATTTATTTTATCGTTAAAGTATGATATGTATTACGATAATATATGTATATCATGTGTTAGACTTAGTATTGGTAAGTGACGGGTAAATTTTCGAGGACGAAAATATTTTAAGGGGGTGGGAATGTATTATAATTCAATTTTTATATAATATATTTTAATATTTTGAAAGTTAGAGACTAAATGATACATTTATCAAATTATATTTTATTTGTGTCAAATATTTAGATATTGATGGAGTTATCGTAAATATATGAATATTGGTCTCGTTGGATAAATCGTAATTAGATACATAAATCAGATTCGAGAAAAAGTCGATTTAGATAAGTTAGCTCCAAGATATTTTAGTTTGAAGGAATTATCAAAAGCTAATTTATTTTTATTATTATTTAATTATAATTTTGAAAGTAAGGGATGGTAAAAAAAGATTTTTCGTTAAAACAAAAAATTTCGTTAGTTTTTCCGTTAAACCAACAAATTCTGTTTAATAGCCACTTTTTATATATAGAAAGCTATATATACACGGACTCACAGTAAAAAAAGGAGAGCTGAAGGAAAATAAATAGAGAGTATACAGACGGAAATTCGGCAGCAAGAGAGAAAAAAATCAGCTGAAGCAATAAGGAAAAGACAGATACAAAGTTTGCTGGTAATTGTTTTCGAATTTATATACACGCATACAGAGGCAAGCAATTGCTTTGGAATTTTATATATATTCACCCACGACAGAAACTGGAAAACGGCAGAAGATGGACACTGAGACAAAAGAATTAAATACCATATTTGTTCACGTTTGGTCAAATTCCGGTAATGTTGTTCCACTTTTTCTTGTTTAAATATAATATCATGTTAGGCTAAATTTTTACATTGCTAAAAATATAGATGAACCTTTATTTTGAAACTTTTAGTATAAATTAATTATTTTGCCGTTAATTTGTTTTAATGAGTTGATGTTTATTATGATTTAATTTGCTTTTCAATTATATGGCCAATAGTTGAATTGTTTGTGAATTTTATTGTTATCGAGAGAGACAATAGGATTTTAGCACACAGTAATAAATATTGTGAAGTTCAATAGAGGATAGAGATATACCTATATGCTTTGCATGGTTGCCAAAGTTGCTCTAGTTAGTTAATGCATTTATCATGTTCGTATTTTCCATCGAGAGATAGGAATGTCACATGAGGGGAATAAATTTGATTGCTATCGATAGAGGCTTTCAATTAAATTAGGAACATTGACCAACTAGCATGATAACAAATTGTCACGTTAATTGTTGTACTAACGGTGGAATAATAAGGGGGATTTTATGTCTTAGCAATGCATCTCAGGAATTTTATAAACTTTTACTTTAATTTGTAGTATGTAACAAATTAGACATACTTTTATTAAAAATTATTATTGCTATTCGATTAAAGTTATTTTAGCTGTAACTTGATCAATACATAGTTCTCGTGGGTTCGACACTCTACACACTACTATATTACTTGTTCACGATCCCATTCACTTGCTGGAAATCAAACGATCATCGACGACGCCTAGCCTCTGTGCCTTAGATCTTCGCCACTGGCTTCGCAGATTCGCTGTTGTGAGCTGCTTGATTGCTCCTTTCTTTTCTTTTTTTCTTTTTGACATTTTTCTTTTCCTTTTTTCTTTTTTCTTTTTTTGTTATTTCAGAGTTTGGTTGATTTTTTTTTTTTTTTTGATTTATGAATTATGTTTATGATTTATGGATGTGCTTGTGAGCCTGCAATGTTGACTCTTGACTGTGAGGATTTTGATTTTTGTGAATTTGAGAATATTGGGAATATTGTAAATTAGAGATGTTGGGAATGTTTATTGATAAGTGCGTTTTGCGCACTTAATTATGCGACAAAACATGATTAATTGTTGATATAAATGCTTGAATACGGCTTAATCCGATATGAATTGTGTTTGTAGGCTTACTTTGATGGAATTAATGAAATGTGTGCAAGAAAAGGTGAAAAGGGCCAAAATGGAAGGAAATGAAAGTTCAGGGACTAAATTGCAATTATTCATAAGTTGACCCGAACGATGAATCAAGCATGAAATCTCGCTAAGGATCTAATTGTCAATAATATGGATGACTAGAGGAGGATGGAAGAGGAAGAAAAGCCAAAAGTGGAATGAAAAGAAGATTGGGATCAATTTGCACTAGAAGCGAAAATTCTTCCATGCTATAGCATGGAAATATACCTTGCTATAGCCCAGACTTCAACAGAGATTTTCAGGAAGCATTTACTTTGCCCATGCTACAGCATGAAAATATACCTTGCTATAGCAAGGTGTATTCTGGGCGAGAAAATCTTTTGTTTCCTTATCCAACTCCAACTCTTATGGTAATGATTCTAGGGCAACTATAAAAGCCTAAACTCGTCCAGAACTAGGTTTTTATGCCTTCCTAGAGAGAAAAACGACCTTTTTGAGCAAGAATGAAGGCAAGAACGAAAATTTTCACTCCAAGATCCAAGATTTCAAGCTTTACATTCAAGAATTGGGTGATGTCTTCTCCTAAATATTTTCTTTATTATTTTAATTTATCCATGCTAGGCTAGGTTTTTAATTGTACTAGGTGAACGATGAATCTCGTAATGTGAACTTTTAATTCTTTGTTTTGCAATTTGATTTTAAACACGAATGTTGGATGTTGAATGGTTTATATTCACTTTATCGTCTCCATAATTATATGCGCAATGATTATGTGAGTTTGGGTGGTCTATTTCATGCATTCGAAAGAAGGGAAATAGATTCTACAAGGTATAAATCATCGTAAGGTTCGATAGGGGATAGAAATATACCGCTATGTTTTACGTGAGTCTTTAAGTGTTCATAAAACGTCATGCATTCTTGTATATTGGCATTTGTCATAAAAATATAGTCAAATGGTATGCGAGAATATGTTTAACTCTACTCGAGAGAGATTGTTGAATATTTTAGGAACATTGACTCTTCAACCGATTCATCGTGCTATCAAATTGTGAAATAAAGGTTAAAAGTGAACTTACTTGGCGATTCGGGATCCTAGTACGCTTTTCATTCATAGATTTCTTCAAACATTTGCATTCACATCGTAATTTGCATTTAGTTGTTCATTTTCATTAAACTTTCATTCGTAGTCTAATTTAGATAATTCAATAGTTTAATCATCTCATTGAATTTCCTTAGTTTCGGTTAAGGTCGAGATAGGTAAAACTCAAACTAACTCAATCTCTGTGGGAACGATACTTGGACTTAAAAAACTCATTTTATTACTTGAACGATCCGTACACTTGCGGTAATCAAAGTCGAATACATTTTCGGCGTGTCAAGTTTTTGTTATGCTCAACCAACTGTTGAGAAATTTCTGGTACCCGGTAAAAGATCATGGTATTTGTTAGGTGTTTAAACGTGCCATGATGGATTGAAGTAGTGAATAGTTATGTCTTTCTATTATGTGATTTTGGGAATTGTAGGGAATGCAAGATGTATCACGAGAGATCAAAAGGGTGAGAGCACAGATCGAAGAAAATGAGCAGTTGTCTATACTTATGAAGGGACTTCGGGGTTAAAATTGGAAATGCACATAGTTTGCTAATGACAATATCAAGTTTCGGTTAGTTGAGGTCAGTAATATGACTTTCATTTTGTCAAATGTTACTTCTAAACACCTTGTTAGGTGTATCGCATGTGCATCTCGTTTTCTGTGTTCTTTTCCTTTTCCTTTTCTTCTCTTCGCATTTTAGAAATTACCTGAAGGTCTGAATTTCCAAGTTTTACTAATGGAAAGACTGTTAAAGTGTGAGGTTTTGTTAAATACAACGGCCATTATGGTCCACCTATATTGCAAGTTGTGTGTTTTACGAGAGTACTATACTAGTTGCTGGCTAAATTTTTGGATTCAGTTCATTCTAACTGGTAAGTGAAACCTTTGGGTTTCCTTTATATTCAATATTCCAAAAAGGAAGTTTAGTGAATTTGTGTTGTATGTGATTTTCTCGTTTAAGAATTTTTAGTATTATTTAATTAAATATTAATAAACGATTGCGTCATTACGGTCGTTGACCGTCGACGTTCAATGGTCAATGATCATCTTAGCTGAACTCCAATCCTGGATCCGCCATTAGCTACTAGTGTATGTGTAAGAGGGACCTAATTGAAATTTTCAACTAAGGTCAGTGACTAAGATTGCAATTAACCTTATAAGATGACGTTGCATATTTACTTCAACTTTCCCCATTTCCCGATCACGGATTAAGCTCCAAACAAAGCCTCATCGCAACTGGAAGTCCAATTCTACTTCATTCAGCATATGTTTACTATAGTTCAAACAATTTAAAGAAGAAAAAAAGAATATGGGGTAGGGAAAAATGAGAAAACTAAGAGGAATAAGATGAAGATAATTTGTGAATCTCTCAACAAATTTTACTGAAAATGTCAGATCAAAAAACTGTTGAACCATTCGCACTAGTTCTGTATCTATAGGCTCATAACAAAAATTGCATTACCAAAAGCAATAAAGAAAACGTGTTTTAACTAAAACTTATTACTATTTCATTTAATAAATATGACATGAACCTAAACGACGTCACATGACTTTGAATTTCAGTTACTTTTGTTGGCTTCCTCTTTCCTTTGTTGGAATCGAACCCGGTTCAGTTTGGGTGCTCCCAAATTTGGCAAAGGCGTGTTTTATGAAAATGCAACTTCACTTATTTCTGAGGCACACTTGGATGGCTGACACGTGGATGTCTTGTGACCCTTGGATGATCTCCTGGAGACTTCTATTACCCTGACTCCTCATTTGGTTCTCGACAGACGAGAGGTTATCTTTGGCTAGGGTTTTCATAACTCCATTCTCTCTCTCTCTCTCTCTGGCTGCGCGTTTTCTTCTCTGATATCTTTTGATAATTCCATAATCAAATCTCTGATTTGATATGATATTGTGATATAGAGTGTTCCTTAGTGGTGATATTCTGAGTGAATATCGTTGTGGAGTATTGGAGTGGCTGTAGTTCTGTTTATGTTGTTCTGGTAATCGATTCTTGGTGATTCGAGTGGATCAACTGCTGTATCTTAGAGAGATAAGTGTTCTTGTACTTTCTTTGTGATTGATCTGAACATTCTTGTAATCTTGGTTGCCGATTTGGGCTTTATAGTGGAACCGAGCATAATCCATATTAATGGATGCTCAACGGGGGATGTAGGTGTTTGATGTGGTCACCGAACCTCCGGGGCTTAGGCCGAAACATATCGATTGTGTTTCATTATATTTTCTGCACTTTACTTTGTTGAGTAAACCAAAATAATAAGTATTCTTTGTCTAATATCGTGTGATCCTGATCCAACAGTGGTATCAGAGCCTCTGGTTGAAGAACACGATACCTGGATCTTGAAGCAGAAACGGCTGGGACTACAAGGTTACAAATTCTTGGATTGCTCTTAAGCAAAAAATTGCAACATTGAGTTTTAAACTCGCTGGGTGAGATCTTACTAAACTCCTGCTAGAATAATTGTTTCTAGAACTAGGGTTTCCTGAGTTTTTCCCTTGATTTACCGTGTACAATACCCCCTTGAACCCAGTCTTTGTCCAAAGGCTCCTGTGAGGCCTTGGGAATCTGAGACTGATCGAGAACGGGTGTACACCTGGAGAATCTTGAAGGAGAAATCTGTGAAACAACGGAGTTACACTCTGTTATGATCTTGGTTGCTGTATCTTGCCTCTAATTTTCAAATAACTTGCTGTATGCTCCTTGATTGTGAACCATACTTGAAATTCTTGGACTACTGTGTGTATTACTAAGAATTTCTGATTATCACATATCTGTGCCCTCTATGTTCTTCACCTATTTGCATCATTAATTACTTCTATGACCTCTACAAAATTTGAAGTTAGTCAATTTGATGGAAAAATTGGAGTAAAAAAATGAGAGCTATTCTAATGCAAATGAAATGTGTAAAGGCCATAGATGAAAGTTGGCCTGATGATATGAATCCTTCAAAGAAATCTGAACTTGAAGAAGTTGCTTGGAGTACTATTTTTCTATACTTGACTGAAAATGTGATAAGATGTATTGGTGAGACCAAAACTGCCTCTGAACTTTGGACCAAATTGAATGCCCAATATGTAACCAAGTCTACTCCCAACAAGTGTTTTTTGTTAAAACAATTCTTCTCTTTCAAAATGGATCCTTCTGTTGATCTAGATGAAAATCTAAATAGATTTACAAAACTCACCCAAGACTTGGCTACCTGTGATGAAAAACTTTCAAAAGATCAGTTAGCTGTAGTCCTGTTAAACTCCATAAGTGACAGATATAAGGACATCAAGGTGGCTTTAGAATATGGTAGAGTAGAATTGACTACAGATGTTATAATCAACTCTTTGAGAAACAAAGCCCTTGAATTGAAATCTGAACATAGCAACAGTCACTCTGGAGACAGTCTCCTTGTGAAAGGAAAATTTTTTGGAAAATCAAATTTTCATCCTAAACCTTTTTCTGAAAATAAAAACAGATTCAATGACAAGCATAAGTTCAAAGCTAATGCTAAAGGGAAGAAATGCTACTATTGTGGTAAATTGGGTCATTTCGCAAAAGATTGTTTCAAAAAGAAAAATGATTTGAAAAATAATAAGTCTAATGAAGGGTGTAATGCTTTGATTTACAATAGGGCTAAATCTGATTATGGGATGGTACTTGTAAACATGGAAAAACCTCTGGGTGACGAATGGATTTTAGATTCAGGATGTTCCTTTTACATGTACCCTAATAAAGACTGATTCCTTGATTTCAAGAGGGTCATTGGAGGGCAAGTAATAATGGGTAACAACTATACCTATAAAGTGAAAGGGCTAGGGACCATAAAACTCCTTTTAGAAAATGGTAAAGTGATGTTTTTAAAGGAGGCTAGATATATACCTGACTTAAAGAGAAACCTGGTGTCCTTAGGTATGTTAGATGATATGGAGTTTAACATAAAATTCGGGCAATGACACATTGAAATTCTTAGGGGCAATGACTTAATCATAAGTTCCCCTAAGAGACAAGGTCTCTATTTTTTAAAAGCAAAATCCCTGCTTGGTCTGACTGTATCTGTTATTTCTGAAAACTTTACCCTTGCAAAATTGTGACATCATAGACTTGGTCATATAGGAAAAAGGGCTCTAAATTTTTTACAAACAAAGGGTGTTTTTGGAAAACAAAATCTTGGTGATTTTGGCCCATGTGAACAATGTATTCTGGGTAAACAAGCTAAACTACCTTTTCCCACTGGAACTCATAAATCAAAACAAATATTGGAATACTTACATGCTGATTTGTGGGGTCCTGCAAATGTCTGTACTCTATCTGGCTTTAAATATTTTCTATTGATCATTGATGATTATTCTAGAAAGATTTGGGTTTCCTTGCTAAAAACAAAAGATGAGACTTTCTCTGTTTTCAAAAATTGGAAAACCCAAATAGAAAATCAGACAGAACACAAAATCAAATTCCTAAGGACTGACAATGGTTTAGAATTCTGCAATGATGAATTCAACACTTTGTGTAAAGAAAGTGGCATTATGAGACATAGAACTGTTACTTATACTCCCCAACAAAATGGCATAGCTGAAAGGATGAATATGACTCTATTAAATAAAGTTAGATGCATGCTACTTGGTTCTGGTCTGCCTAAAATATTTTGGGGAGAAGCTGTTAAAACTGCTGCATACTTGATCAATAGAAGTCCTACTAAATCTTTGGATTTTAATGTGCCTGAATCTGTATGGTCTGATGATTCTGTGAATTATTCTCACCTTAAAATTTTTGGTTGTGCTGCCTATGCTCATCAAAATGCTGGAAAATTGGAACCTAGATCTATTAAATGTGTTTTCTTAGGCTATGATGAACATGTTAAAGGCTACAGATTGTGGGTTAAATCTGAAAAGGGGTATAAAGTGATCATTAAAAGGGATATTGTGTTTAATGAATCCCTCATGCCATGTTTAGAAGGAAAAGATAAAAACCTGACTGAAAAGGATGTTCAAATTGAGGTGGAGTCTCCTAAAATTGAATATGTTAATCTTGTGCCTCTAGTAGATGGGACTGATACTCAAACTGTGACTGAGCTTGATCAACAAGATGATCATGTTACTGAATCTGATTCTGCTGCTTTCCCTGCCCCCACTGATGAATATCAGCTCACAAGGGACAGAGAAAGGAGGCAAATCAGACCATCTACTAGATTTGACAATGATGAGTTTGTCTCTTTCTTCACATATCAAGAACATTCTAAAAGTGAACCAAATTCTTATGATGATGCCATAAAATGTAAAGAAAAGAAAAACTGGATTGCTGCCATGGAAGATGAAATGTCTTCACTTTTGAAAAATAAAACATGGGAACTTGTTGAGAAACCTAAGGGGCAGAAACTGATTGATTGTAAGTGGATTTTCAAAATAAAACAAGGGGAAGGGGATAGTAAAAATGTTAGATACAAAGCTAGGCTTGTTGCTAAAGGTTTTACCTAAAAGGAAGGTGTTGATTACACGGAAATTTTCTCCCCTGTTGTTAAATACTCCACTATTAGATGTTTACTTGCCTTAGTTGCTCATTTTAAATGGGAACTTGATCAGATGGATGTCAAAACTGCTTTCCTATATGGTGATATTGATGAAATCATATATATGAAACAACCTGTTGGTTTTGAAGTGGGAAATCCTGATAACATTGTCTGTTTGTTAAAAAGATCCCTATATGACTTAAAACAGGCTCCAAGACAATGGTATAAGAGATTTGACAATTTTGTCTTAAAACTTGGCTTTAACAGAAGCCAATATGATGCTTGTCTGTACTTTAAAGGTAATGGAGGTAAAAGCTCCCTTTACTTGGCTCTATATGTGGATGACATGCTCCTTGCTTGCTATGATAGAACTGAAATTGATGATATCAAATTAAAACTGAAATCTGAATTTGATATGAAAGACCTTGGCCCTGCTAGAAGAATTTTAGGCATGCAAATATGGAGAAATAAAGAGAAAAATGCTATGTTCCTTAATCAACATGATTATGTGATTAACATTCTGAAAAAGTTCAACATGAATGATTGTAAATCTGTTACTTTACCTCTTGCAAATCAGTTTAAGCTTTCTTCTGAATTCTGTCCTGATTCTGAAGAAGAATATGCTAGAATGTCTAAAATACCTTATGCAAATGCTGTTGGTTCTGTGATGTACTTAATGATTTGTACTAGACCTGATCTTGCTTTTAGCATTAGTATATTAAGTAGATTTATGAGTAATCCAGGAGAAGAACACTGGAATGCCTTAAAATGGTTGTTTAGATATTTGAAAGGCACTTCAAACCTGGGATTAATGTTTAAATCAAATAAAACTGGTGTTATCTTAAGAGGTTATACAGACTCTGACTTTGCTGGGGATAAGGATAATAGAAAGTCCACTTCCTCTTATTTCTATACTCTGTGTGGAACTGTTATTAGTTGGAAATCCCAACTACAAAAGGTAGTTGCCTTATCCTCTACTGAGGCAGAGTACATTGCTGCTACAGATGCTGTAAAAGAAGGAATATGGTTAAATGGTCTGATCTCTGAACTTGGTTTTTCTGAAAATGATATTCTGTTATTATCTGATAATCAAAGTGCAATCCATTTGAGCAAAAATCCCATGTTTCATGATAGATCAAAACACATTGACATTAAATATCACTTCATAAGAGATATCATTTCTAGAGGAATTATTAAGATTGGTAAAATTCCTACACAAATAAATCCTTCAGACATGGGAACAAAAATTATCCCTTTGAATAAATTTTTGAATTGTCTGAAACTTTTATCTATTGACTCTTTGTGATGACTGAACATGTGTGTTATGAGTAAATGAAAATAGTATGACATTGTGCTCTGGACTACACTATGGCCCAAATTCTGGTAGCAAGGTGGAGAATGTTGGAATTGAACCCAGTTCAGTTTGGGTGCTCCCAAATTTGGCAAAGGCGTGTTTTATGAAAATGCAACTTCACTTATTTCTGAGGCACACTTGGATGGCTGACACGTGGATGTCTTGTGACTCTTGGATGATCTTCTGGAGACTTCTATTACCTTGACTCCTCATTTGGTTCTCGACAGACGAGAGGTTATCTTTGGCTAGGGTTTTCATAACTCCATTCTCTTTCTCTCTCTCTGGCTGCGCGTTTTCTTCTCTGATATCTTTTGATAATTCCATAATCAAATCTCTGATTTGATATGATATTGTGATATAGAGTGTTCCTTAGTGGTGATATTCTGAGTGAATATCGTTGTGGAGTATTGGAGTGGCTGTAGTTCTGTTTATGTTGTTCTGGTAATCGATTCTTGGTGATTCGAATGGATCAACTGCTGTATCTTAGAGAGATAAGTGTTCTTGTACTTTCTTTGTGATTGATCTGAACATTCTTGTAATCTTGGTTGCCGATTTGGGCTTTATAGTGGAACCGAGCATAATCCATATTAATGGATGCTCAACGGGGGATGTAGGTGTTTGATGTGATCACCGAACCTCCGGGGCTTAGGCCGAAACATATCGATTGTGTTTCATTATATTTTCTGAACTTTATTTTGTTGAGTAAACCAAAATAATAAGTATTCTTTGTCTAATATCGTGTGATCCTGATCCAACATCCTTCATTCTTCCCCTTTCATGTGACAACCCTCCCCCTCCCCCTCCCCCTCCCCCTCATCTTGTCCCCAAGATCCATAGAGAGGAAACTGCAGTTTAATCCAATCCGTGTCTTCCCATGTTGCACAATCTGGAGTAGAATCTGACCAATGAATAAGCCACTGGATGGTGGCGATATTTCTGCGTGTAACGGTCCTGGACTGTAGGATATATAATGAATGATGCGTTGGTGGTTTAGACTGACCCTCATCAGGCAATTGAAGTACTGGCATTGCCCTGTCACCTAACTTCTTCTTCAACAATGAAACATAAAAGACTGGATGAATTTTGGAGCTGGCTGGAAGTTCCAATTTGTAGGCCCCAGTGCCTATCTTCTTCATTAAAAGACCTCTCAGAAAGCTTCTTGTCACCATATAGTTTCATCCTTGCCCTTGCTTGTACTAAGTTTTCTTTCAGCTACTGATTTAGTTGCTACCTGTGCTGTAGTAATTCCTCTACTGCGGCCACATTGGACTGCTGGTAAGGACCCAATGAGAGCTGAGGAGGCTTGATCCCATAAAGAGTTTCAAAGGGAGTAATTCTGATAGAGGAATAACAGGTGTTATGGTACCACCACTCATCTAATGATCACCACCTTCCCCATTGCTTAGGATGCTGAAATGTCATACACCTTAGGTCCATTTCATGGCACTGGTTGAGTCGGTCTGTCTGCCCATCCGATTGAGGATGGTAGGCAGAATTTAAATGTAGTTGGGTACTCATGAGTTTAAGTAATTCTTTTCCAGAATTTTCTTGTGAATATTTTATCCCTATCAGAAATGATGCTCTGATGTATGCCGTGGAGCTTAGAAATAGAATCAAGGAAACTTTTGGCAACTGTCACGGTTGTGAATGGAAGTGAAAGTGCCAAAAAATTACCATACTTCGTAAATCTGTCAACCACCACTAAGATAGTATCTTTATTTCCTGAATTAGGCAATCCTTCAATGAAGTCCATACTAATGTGGCTCCAACCATGCAGAGGTACAGGAAGAGGCTGTAACAATCCTGGGTAAGGAACATTCTCCCCTTTACACTTCTGGAAGATTTCACACTGTAATACCTCAGTTTTGTTGTCCTGGTTCATGCCAGGCCAGTAGAAATGTTGCTTTGCTTTATAGATGCTACCATGTATGCCTGAATGCCCTCTTTCTTAAGACCCATGAATATTCTGAATTAATTTAGATCTGATATTTCCCTCTGATCTAATGTATAATCTGCCTTTATACTTCAGTTTATTGTTCAGGTATAGAAAATCTGGTTGTGCTGTAGTGTTTATCATCAGTAATTGGATCTTTTCTTCTGCAAAAGTATCCCCCTGATATCTTTCAGTCACTTCTTGTATCCAAGTGCGAATAACAGTGGTGATGGCTGCACACTCTGCTTCCTTTTCATCCCTCTGTGACAAGGCATCAGCTACTACATTATCAGACCCTCTCTTATACAAAATCTCATAGCTGAGTCCCAATAATTTGGTGAGCCACTTCTGCTGAAGAGGGCTTGTAATCCTCTGATCCAATAGGTATTTGAGAGACTAATGGTCAGTCCTTATGATGAAATGGTGGCCTTCTATATAATGCCTCCATTTACTAACAGCCGTGACCAAAGCTAATAACTCTTTTTCATAAATTGGCATGCCCATGTTCCGGACTCCAATGGCTTTGCTTAGATAATCCAGGGGTCTTCTATCTTGCATAAACATAGCACCAATCCCACTTTAGCAAGCATCGGTTTCAATGATGAATGGTTTCTGGAAATCATGTAAAGCCAGTACAGGAGTAGAGCTCATTGCTCTCTTCAATTGATCAAAAGCTGATCCTGCAGGTTCAGTCCACAGGAGATATTACAAAACTGCACTTAGACCACTTAGCTGGTGGTTCTGTAATATCTCTATAACTGATTCAAAGTGTTTGCAGTGGCTAGTTAGATCAGTACTACACACTAAAATATCATCAAAGAACACCAGTACGTATTTCCTCAGTTGGGTTTTAAATACCTCATTCATGAGGCTTTGGAATGTGGCGAGTGCTTTGGTGAGGCCAAAGGGCATCACCTTGAACTCATATAGTCCTTGGTGTGTTTTGAATGCTGTTCCGTAAACATCTCCTTCACTGACCCTGATTTGATGGTAACCGACTCGTAGATCAATCTTTCAAAAGTACTTAGCCCCATGGAGTCCATCCAATAACTTATCAATGAGTGGCATTGGGAACTTGTCTTTGATGGTTAAACCATTCAATTGTCTATAATCAACACTGAATCTCCAAGAGTCATCCTTCTTTTTGACCAATAACACAGGTGAAGCAGAGGGACTATTGCTGGCTTGGATGATTCCAGAGTTTAACATTTCTGCCACCAGTTTCTCTATTTCTTCATTTTAAATAAATGGACGTCTATAAGGTCTGATTTTGAAGGGTTGTGCACCTTCTTTTAGAGGGATTTGGTGGTCATGTGACCTGGTAGGAGGCAGCCCTTTTGGCTCATCAAACACTCGAGGAAACTGGTGAATAACATCTAAGATTGGACTTGGAATCTCCCCCTTTTCTTCCTCCTTTATGGAATACAGTTGCCCTATTACATCACAAGTATTTCTGGTGAGCATCTTCTCCACTTCCTGCACCTCCATCATAAAGGCTCACTGCACCTATATGCTTGAATCTCATACCTCCACTTCTTGCCTTTAGGTTGTATCCACGTGCCTGCTTATGAGCTCTTCCCTCAGGTGATGGCATTTGAGTAACGCGAGCTCTGAGCCAAAGCAAACAAAGATGATCTATCGTATTGTTTTACCCCTCTGTTTGTGCATCCTCTCTTGGGCATGATACTCATGTAGAACAAATTGTCGAATGGATTAAAGAAAAATTGGATCGAAATGGGGAAAAAGTAATAGTGCAAAGCTCTCATTCAAACTCTGATTTGGGCCCGTAATACCATCGAAAAGAGGACAATGAGGCGAGTACGATGGATTTCAGCCATCCGAGTTCATCTAGGACTTGAAACTACTTTTAAAGTTTTAGCGCTATTTTTGTCATTGAGTTTAGTTTGAATTTTTTTCAATTTTAGTTTATTTAAACTGAGTTTTCTTGCAAACCCTTATAAATAAAGGGTTATTTCATTGTTTTTTTTATCATCGTATATTAATAAAATTCGTGAGTTTAATTTTCATAATTTGGTTTATTTCAAATTCACATTCTTAAAGTTTTCGCTGAATTCCTTGTTCGCACTACGTCAGATACACTTGTACTCCAGTCTAATGACAAGATCAGTTTATTTATTGGTTTATGAGTCCCTGGTCGACTTCCAACTATCTTCTTGGTCGAAAAATTAACCGATGTTTTAGGCAATGGGACAATCAAGCAAGCACATCAAGCCTCCATTATGTAGATTTCAACATTAAACACCGCATTATTGACGTGGAATTGCTCTACAATGTTTGATGTCTACTGTGAAGAATGAGAATTAGAAGTTAAGAGAGAAGAAAACATGTACGCTGTCCAAATTTGCATTAACATTTCTAAAGGATTGGGTCGAGCAAGTTGAAAGAGTTGAGCAAGTAGGGTATATTCCAGAATTCGACAAGTAGGGGTCAAGTCAACCCACAGTGTTGACTAGGAATTATCTTAATACGGGTAAAATATAATTTCTTTCAAATAATAATTTTTTTTATAACATGTTTATATCATATAGTTTTCAAAACTGAACCGACCGGAAAGTGATTACTTGAACAATAGTATGATTTGATTTATGAAAAGGAATCGTTAAACAAACGAACCAGCCAAAGATTGTTTGAATGAGTTGAAAATAGAGGAATTCTGGGCAGGTTTGAACATAAACCAAAATCGGTTTCACAAAATTCCTTGAGATAAAACCCCAACCAGCACACAACCAAAAATAACCCTTGTATATCTTGCATGAAGCCTTTAATTCATACACATGTACACGCTTATATCAAAGAGAGGCTTGAGTCAACACAGTTCTAGAAGCTCCATTCATGCCCAATTCTATTCCTAAGAGCCCGTCATTCTACTGAAGAGGAAGGATGTGAACAAGACTAGCTATAAATGTCTTATAACCAATATTAATTCAACTTCTATGCACTAAGCTAAATAATGTAAGTTTTCTTAGTAACCATACAAACCTTTCTTGTGACTGTCAAAAAAATAAAATAAAACATTTCTTATGTAAGTAACTAAATATAAATTCAAGCTATATCTAGCCTTACATAAAACAAACCGTTGAGGATTTACACTTTTACCCATTGTAAGCAACTTTCATTTTCTTAAGAAAATCTCCACGTTCTACTTGGAAAATGTTAGGTATTAGTGGATTTTGAAGTCTCTTAAAATTATTTATTTCTTTTGACTTATTGGAAGAATGTAACTTTCATATATGGAAAGACTTCAACAATTTCCACATCGAAAGATAAAGAAAAGTCTCTGCAAGTAATTTCTCCGGTTTGGTAGTCAAGCAAATTTTGTTTTATTTTTTAGAAATATAGAGTCCACATTAGCACCAGTTCCTTGAGATAAAACCCCAACATACACTTAACCAAAAATAACCTTTGTACACTTATCTTGCATGAAGCTTTTATTTTATGTATACACACACACTTACATCAAAGATCGCTTGAATGAGTTGAATATCGAGGAAACCCGGCCATGTTTGAGCATAAACCAAAACCTATTTCACTAAATTCCCTTAGAAGAAAATTGAGTAATATTGAAGCACCTAGATAGGGCTGGGCTTGTTCTGCTTAAATTTAAATCGATTTTGGTTATTAAAAGCAGAATCAGTCGATTCTAGTCCAACTTTGATAGCTAGAATTGATATATCGAGTTCGCCTGACATTTATTTTTTCAAATATACAAAATGGTATCGCATTAATCTAAATAGTTTAAATTAAGTGTTCTTAGTAAGCATAAAACTTTCTTCTGACTAAAATCTAGACTTACATAAGACAAACCATTTAGAATTTAGAGTTCTGCACACTTTTATTTTCTTAAGAAAAACTCCACATTCTACTAGAAAATGTGGGGTATTAGTGGACTTTGAAGTCTCTAAAAGCTAATTATTTCTTTTGAATTATTGGAAGAATGCAACTTTCATATGTGGAAAAACTTGCACAGTTTCCACATTGAAAGATAAAGAAAAGTCTTTGCATCCAATGTAATAGTTTCTCCAGTTTGATAGTCAAGCAAAGTTTGTTTTAGTTTTGGAAGAAGTGGGGTCCCCAATAGCACCAGTCCCTTGAGATAAAACCACAGTAAAAAATAGTCCTAAAAGCTCCATTCATGCCCACATCTGTTCCTAATAGCCCATCATTCTATTTAAGAGGAAGGATGCTACTTTCGGGACATTGGTTGCAGCAGCTTGATCTCCTTAAAAGTGTTCCATTCTCTTCATATGTAGAACACTTTTGGTCGAACTTATATGCACTAAGCTAAATAATATAAATTAAGTTTTCTTAACCATAAACACCTTTCTTGTGACTTCAAAGGAAAAAAAAATTAGGATTTACTGTTTTACACACTTTGATACTTTCATCTTCTTAAGAAAATCTCTACGTTCCACTAGAAAATGGTAGAGTATTAGAGGACTTTGAAGTCGCTTAAAGTTATTTATTTCTTTTGGACTATTGGAAGAATGTAATTTTCATTTGTGGAAAAACTTCCTCAATTACCACATTGAAAGAAAAAGAAAAGTCTCTGCTAATAATTTCTCCAGTTTGAAGAAAGCTTTTTATTTCATATACGTACACACTTATATCGAAGAGAGGCTTGAGTCAACACAGTCCTAGAAGCTCCATTCATGACCACTTCTGTTCCTAAGATCCATCATTCTACTCAAAAAGATGGATGCTACTTTCGGGACATTGGTTGCAGCGGTTTCTCCTCTTTAGTGTCCTCATTGTCTTTATATATAGAACAAGAGTTATAAAAATTCTTAGTAACCATAAAAACCTTTGTTGTGACATTTAAAAAAAAAAAAGAAAAAAAGAACCCACTAATATATAAATTCAAGCTCTTTCTAGCCTTGCATAAGACAAACATTGAGAATTTACAGTTTTACGTTTCACATAGTTTAAGCTACTTTTATTTTCTTAAAAGAATCTCCACATTCTATTAGAAAATGTGGAATATTAGTGGAATTATTTCTTTTGGATTATTGGAAGAATGCAACTTTAGTTTGTGGAAAAACTTCCACAAGAATTTCCACATTGAAAAACACTGCATGCAATGTAATAATTTTTCCAGTTTGATAGTCAAGCAAAGCTTTTGTATTTATGGAAAAAGTGTGGTCCGTAAGGGTGTGATGAGCACCACTCCTATCACAGTTGTGAATTAATGAATTTTAAAAACTTAAATTATTAAAGAAGACAACATAAGCACCGTTTGTTAAAGATGTTGAGTGCTGCACTCACATCTTTAGCCCAATGTCGATAAAATTAACAGTTCCATTTGTGCCTAATATTGTAAAATGTGGGGATATATAACATGAAATATTGAATGGGATCTATTTCATAAATCTTTTGGACCCTAACTATAGGTCCCCCTATATATTATTCAAAGAAGACACCTTAAGCTACGTCCGTTGAACGCCAACCATTTGTCCATGGAATACGCACTGACACAAAATTCCACTTCATAATCATAGTCCGTGTTCACTGTTACAGAAAATTCCATATGGAAAACACTGCCAAAAGCTATTAGAGAATTAGTGAGAGTTCATACGGAAATTCTGATATATAAATAAGAGTACACTTATGGAACTCATCATTACAAGTCCCCCCTCCCAATTTTCTTTATGCATTTCAAATTAGCCATGGGAAAGAATGTCATCTTTATGTTGTTGACAATGCTTTACTTTCTTATCAACATTGTTGCATCTCTTAATAGCTCCACCGACGAACACGCCCTTCTAGCCTTCCGATCTCAAATAACTTTAGGTCGAAATAAAATATTGGCAAAAAATTGGTCGCAAGGAACCTCGTTCTGCAATTGGGTGGGCATAAGTTGTGGGACGAGACATCAAAGAGTTAGGGGCTTGAATCTTGCAAATATGGGTCTGAGATCCTTGATTATTAGCAATAATAATTTTCATGGGTTTATCCCTAATGAAATTGGTAATTTAAGTAAGCTTCGAGAAATAGAGATGCAAGATAATGAGTTAAATGGTCCTATTCCAACAAGTTTTGGATTTCTTGAAAATTTACAGAAGTTAAATCTCTCCGTTAACAAACTCAACGGGGATATTCCAAACGGTATTTTCAACCTCTCTTCTTTGATAGAAATTAGTTTAAGCAACAATAGTCTCACAGGAAGTCTTCCTCCACACATCTGCTACAATCTTCCAAAGCTAGAGAGGTTAAGGATTTCAGTGAATCAAATAAGTGGCAACATTCCTCCAAGCTTGGGAACATGCACGAATCTTGAACTACTTTCTCTGTCGTACAATCATTTCTCCGGAAGTATTCCAATGGAAATAGGGAACTTGTCAAAGCTTCAAATTGTATATCTTGGAAGAAATTATTTGACAGGTGCGTACATTTAAAGAGTTGTCCCTTCTCATCATAACACATCTCTTACATACATAGTGATCGGCGTGTTGATGCCCATGGAGTATGTCGGTTTACATAGCTAGACTAGAAGTTATGTATGAACTTACCCATGAAACCTCCATTGTGCATTTTGAAACTAGGAACCAATTTTGGCCCATAAATATGCAAAAGCATGTAGAAAAGTCGACCAACAAACCTATATAAAGAATTAAAGATGTCATCACACCCTTTTGAACAAAAGAAGATGCAATATTCAATAACTGATGGTACAATGAATCAAATCAGCATTGACAACTGGTGAGCATTTTTCAAATAATTACTAGAAATACATCTTAATAACATCAAATCTTACAGTCCCAATCAGCTTTTATTTTAGATTGATGTTGCTAGCGGCTAGCCTTATTATAATATTTAGTCAGTATTTTATAATTTTTAATTTGTTAGTTTGAGGACCTACGATGAAACTTCAGTTACGAAAACTCAAGATTTAAAATGGTAAGCATATAACAATGATTTGTAAGCTGACATAAAATTTAAATGAACTTTAACAGTTTAATTTACCAACTAGGCATTTTACACTTTTGACAAATGTTTTTTCGCATGTATGGCATTTTCCAAATAATTGTTAGAAATACATCATGCAACAATAACTTCATAGGTTTATTCTTTATTCTCATTTGTTGTTCCTTTTGCCCTTCATAACCATGTTTACTAAATAATTAAATATTCTAAATTCATTTGTGCATTTGTCATTCTAAAAGCATTCTTATTTTAATATACATATTATAGCCAACAATATTTGAATTTAATGTTTAGATTAAAGTTAACTCTTTACAATTTCAGTATTATTATTTGATAATAAGTTTTTGAAATTTAATTATTTAACTTTCGCATTTCAATTTTTAATATCCTAAAATTTATTGACGGGAATCATTCCATATGAAATTGGAAACACATCAATACTTTAATATTTATACTTGGACTCGAATATCTTGATAAGTACCTATCTACTACTTATTAGCTCTTTTCGTATTCATTTATGGGTAAATGGTGCAAATCGTCCCTACCTTTGCCGGTTTTTGTGCAAAACGTCATTATCTTTCATTTTTTGGCGCAGAACATCCATACCTTTACCTTTTCTTGCCCAAAACGTCATTTTCATCTTTTTTGACAATTTTACCATTCTCTTAACATAAAACAAACACAAAAGAAAAGAAAAATAAAGAATAAATTACAATTATGGGTTCAAACTTTTAAAAAGGTGCAAATTAGTCACAAATATGAAAAAATCATCACCTCCTAAGCCATCACCTTTGAAGGCAAAATCCCCAACCTCCGATCACCTTGGCCGCCGAACCAACATACCACCTTGAAGCCCTCATTGCCTTCTTCACAACCCACCCAACCATCAGTCCCAACTCCGATAGATTTGACCGGAATCGAGCTTCAAACTTCGCCGCATGAAATGCAGTCAAACGCCGAAATCACGTCGTTCGGCCACCTTCCTGGCCGGAACATACCACTGGCCAACTCCCCTACTCATGACGACCTCGACCATGCAAACAATTTAGCCCAAAAAGCAAGGATAACATCTGAATTTCAAATGGAAAGCTGCACGTCGCTACTGTCATGACACCGCACCAGTTTTCCTCCAATTTCGGTGTCGTCGTGACGACCCATGGTGGCGAACCACCTGGGTTGGGTTCGTCATCACCTGACACACCTAGCCCGACCATGGGTCTCGTTCAATTTGGCTCCAATCATCTTCAATCTGGGTCTGAAACGTTCGCTGGTGCGAACTCGCGAGCGCAGCCAAGTCCGGTGCTTCAGCCATAAATTGATCGAGCCCTACTTGAAATTGACCAAGACCCATGGTTGGGCTGGGTGCGCTAGGTGATGGTGCACCAAGCCCAAGTGGTCCGCCACCATGGGTGCAAAGGACGATGTTGAAATTTGGATTTATTGGAGGCGGGACGACGAGCTTCACGATTTTCAAGCTGCAATTTTTGAATTTCATTTCCGGCCAAATTACAATAAGTTATGAGGATTTCTTGGTATGTAATTGTAGAGGGTAATGAGGAGAACATATTGGGACCAATATCTGGTAGTTTGGGCGATCGAAAGTCACCGAAAAATGAGCTCATATATTCGGCTGAAAAGGGGATTGATTTTTAATATTTTCATAAGTTTTGGACTAATTTGCATTTTTTAGAAAGTTTAGGAGTAAGATTGTAATTTATTCTTGCATTTTCTTTTCTTTTCCTTTTTGTTTATTTATATAAGAGGGTATATTGGTCAAAAGGACGTTTTGCACCAAAAATGTGAAAGGTAGGAATGTTTTGCGCCAAAAAAACGAAAGGTATGGACTTTTTGCACAAAAACCGGCAAAGGTAGGGACGTTTTACTCCAATTACCCTTCATTTATTTGAGCATGTTGACAAACATCGCAATACAGGTACAATTCCGCATTCAGTTGGAAATTTATCAAATTTGAAGCATTTGAGTATAAGTTACAATAGTCTTCAGGGACCTATCCCACGAGAATCAGAAATATCAAGTTTGGAAATGTTAGATTTCGCCAGCAACAATCTTCAAGGTCAAATACCTAAATTCATCTTCAATCTCTCCATGTTACAATTCCTTTCTTTTACCCTCTTTGATACAAATGTGTTTCGGTATGTGTAACATTTTCCAAATACTTATTAAAGATACAACATATTAACATCAAATCCTATGTACCCAATCAATATAATGTTTAGTCAATATTTTATAATCTTTTCATTATTAAATGAATTAATAATGACGCTAAGTTGGCTAGCTGCTGGGGTGAAGATGAAGGATAATGCTATTTTGCCCAAGTTGGTTGACAAAAGGGGACTGCCCAAATGATGTGGCACCCCCCTATTGGAGGGATTCAGTGGCTCCAATAGGGGGGTGCCACATCATTTGGGCACCCCCCTTTTGTCAACCAACTTGGGTATTGTAGCATGGTTCGAAGATGAATACCTCTAGTGGCTAGCCAGCCTAACCTCAATATAATGTTTAGTCAATATTTTATATTCTTTTTATTATTAATTGAATTATTATTATTATTATTATTATTATTATTATTATTATTTGTGAGTTTGAGGACCCAAAGTCAACTTCAGTTAAAATTAATGATTAGGCATTTCTTCGTTAGCAGCAAAGATGAGCTTTGTACTTTGGAGTATTTTGATTAAAACATTATAAAAGTTAAGAGTGTTTCTTTTACAATTTTTTGACGTAAAATGTTTCTGCGGAATTAACGACTTCTCAACTTAGATTAATTATTCAATATTCAATTGCAAATCAACGAATTATTGATTTTCAAAATTCACAGGCATTTTAAGAATTAACTTGATTTAGGTTTATTCTTTATTCTTTATTCTCATATGATGTTTACTAAATAATTTAATATTCTAAATTAATTTATACATTTGTAATTATAAAATCATTTTTACTTTAAAAATATATATTAGAGCCACCAATTTTTGAATGTAATATTTTGATTAAATTTAAGTGGTCTCTTTACTTTCAGTATTAACATTGATAATAACTTTTTGAAACTTTAAATATTTTAATTTTGATTTTTGATTTTTGTTCTAAAATGTATTCACAGGAAGCATCCCATATGGAATTGGAAACTTATCACGACTTCAATATTTATATTTGAGTGAGAATTTCTTGACAGGTAAACTATCTATTATTTATTAGTACTTTTGGAATTCATTAATCTGAGCGCGTTTACAAACACAGGTATAATTCCGCATTCAATTGGCATTTTATCAAATTTAAAGTGTTTGAATATTGCTTGCAACCGGCTTCAGGGTCAAATACCAGATTCCATCTTCAATCTCTCCATGTTACAACTACTTTCTTTTGCTGAGAATAGTATATCTGGCAATCTTCCATTGTCAATTGCCAAGGGGCTTCCTGATCTCGAAACTCTCTATCTTGATATCAACCGAATGAGTGGAGAAATTCCTGCCTCTATTTCAAATTTTTCTAAGCTTACTCATTTGGATCTTAGGTCAAACTCCTTTAGTGGACGAGTACCCATGAATCTTGGGAATTTACAGAACCTACAGAATCTAGGTTTTGCAGGAAATCAATTGACAAATGATCCTTCAATGCTCGAATTGGATTTTCTTATTTCATTGGAAAATTGTAGAAAGTTGAAGTACATAGAAGTGGGAAACAATTATTTTGATGGAATATTACCAAAAACCTTGGGCAATTTGTCAGCATCTGTTGAAACTTTTAATGCCGATCAGTGCAGAATTAAAGGTATCATTCCGAATGAAATTGGTAATTTGAGCAACGTGATCAAGTTAGGCATTGGAGGCAATGAATTGACAGGAAGAATTCCTGACACATTGGGTCAATTAAGAAAATTGCAAGTGCTGAATCTTCGTGAAAATAAACTACGGGGACCAGTACCTACTGGCCTTTGCAATTTGGAAAATCTTTATATTGTATCTTTGGAGTCAAATAGGCTTCACTACAACAAAACTGTGATTTTGCGACAAAATTTTTTGCGACATACAAAAAGTTGTTGCAATAAGTGACTTAACGCGACACATTTTTAAAGTTTGTCGCGAAAATTGTGATAAAAAAAACGAGTACCAAAAAATATAAGGCGACATAAAAAGTTGTCGTGAAATGTGAGAAATTACGACAAACAATAAAGAATGTCGCCAAAAATATAAGGGAAGCAAGGCGCCAAAGTATTTTTGGTGGGAAATTTATAGCGACAAACTTTTATTTTCTTGCAACAAAGTGTTTATGATGCAATAGAGTCTAGTTTTTGCGATATAAAATATTTGTTGCTAAAAATTCTATATTTGGAGGAAAAAATCGCAACAAGAAAAACTGTCTTTTGCAACAGACAAAAAATGTTGCCATAGGTCTTTCATACTGCCTGGGCCTCAAATGTTAAACGCCCCTAAAAAAGCCCAATCAGGTCCAATCAAAACGTGTGAGGGTTCCTATTTCCTTATCAATTTCCAATCTTCAACAGTTCCTCTTCGCCAGTTCGCCTTTGGTCTCGGGTCTTCAGTCTTCTTCTCGGCTAGTCGGCTTCTTCAACAGTCTCAACGGTGGACGGTGGACTACAAGACTTGGGTAAGATATCAATCACACTTAGGGACTTTATCCATATGTGTTTGCTTTTGGCTTTTGCATTCTCAATTTTAACAGGTTCAATGAAAATGGCCAGCCCACTCTTTACAACCTTTCCTGTTCCCTTCCCTGCGGCTGTGAAGTGCGAACTCTCCCTTCTTCTGCGAACTCATCTCGTTCCCTAATCCCTTCCATTCTCCCCAAATCTCAAACCCTGCGATGTGCGAACTCATTAGGCGATGGTGGGAACTGGGAATCGTGGTGGCCGGTGGGAGTTCCAAATTCCAATAACCAATTTACTATATTTTGAAAGTTGAAGAAGAAGAACGGATCGGCGATTTGAAGAAAGCTTTGTAAGTTGAATCAATTTCGAAATGAATTCGTTATCCATGCTACCTCGCTTCTTGCATAGTTGCATATGTTTGGCCTTTCAAGTTTTTATTCCTCTGATTTAAACTTTAGGCGCCCACCAGGTGTTTGGCTTTTTGCTTGATATATAATGAGATGATTTCATTGATTTGGAACTATAATTTGCTAGGCTGCTAGCCTCTGTTTGAGTTGGTCTCATGTTACATGTAGAAATGGAAACAGGAAACGTGACTCTTCTTCATTCAAATACATGGTGTCACTTTTCCTATTGGTTGTTTCCCCTGTTCCCTTATTCCATTATGAAAGGACGAAATTGAACTTACTACTTAGTCCGTTAGTCATATCTATTCCCTTTCGTTTCACTTTCCCCCAATCCTATCAGGCGTGTTGTTTGATGCTACCATGAAATTTATGAAACTTTTATATGCTCTCTAAAACCATTTACACTTTCATCATTATCTTGTCCACCTTTAATGTTTGTGACCAGTAATTTTGCAATATTTATTTTGATACTTGATTCAGATTCATGGGATACTGAATGTTGTGAGTTGGGGAATTGTGTTTCCAATTGGGATCATTATCGTGAGGTATGTGAGGTCATTTCCATTGGCCGATCCAACATGGATTTATCTTCATATCTTCTGCTAAGTCTCGTCCTATGCCATTGGTGTTACTGGTTAGGGGACAGGTCTTATGCTTGGAAGCCAATCCAAGGGCATTCGTTATACTGACCATCGCAATATCGGGATTGCCCTCTTCTCTCTTGCTACTTTGCAGGTTAGTTTCAATTTGGGATATATATCTTTGAGCAAATCTGTTTATCTGTTTATATGATACTGAAATATATACTGTTGGTTATGAGGTTGAGTAAAGAGAATTGTTTTTAGGAATGGATAAGTCTAGAAAAATTAGATTTTATGAGGTTGAGTGCCCAACTATGATCTACCCTGGTTATTAAAGGCCTCTTTCCATTGCCTTTTTGTAAAATTTTATTGTTGTTTGGCTTTAAAATGAAATTAAATCGTGCTTGAACCGTGCTTGATGATTTGGGACTTGATGATCAAAGAAGCTATTTCAATGGCGTGGGCCGAGTTCACATTTACTAGAATTGAAAGAAGGTGGACAAGGAAGATGGGTTTTTGAAAGATAATTACCTTGTTTATGCTTTTTTGCATGTAAGTGCTTGCTTTTTTGGTTGATTCAGAGGTTGATGCTGATTTTTATGACAAGTTTCATCATTGTTTTCCAGTGTTGTTGCTTGGTTTGGAAAGATAAATGCTATAGCTTGTGCATCAGAAACTTGTGCAAGAATCCCAAGGTAAGATGATCAAACTAGAAATCTTTCTCTCTTTAAAACAGGCATAACATTGTTACATCTTGAAACATATATTGAGCTCACTTTATTTTATTCATTCAGGGTCCTGCTAAATTGGTAAAAGAGGCTAGTTACTGGCAGCTGGAATGAGTGGCGCTAGGACATTGCAGTTGTTACAAAGTGGCTATCATGAGTTTTGAACACATGCAGAACAATACCAGGAATTGTCAACAAAACTTGTGAAGTCCTTTGATGTATTACCATTTTATTTCATTTTGAAGCTCATTTTTATTTAGGTGGTGGTGTATCACATTTTAATGTTCAAGTTTATGGATTCAAAAATTTGTAATGAAATTATCAATTTTCATGTAATTCCAAAATTTGTTCATAAGGAGTCATTTTCAATTTTGCCAATCAATTTGCATAAATTTTTGTAAAAAAAAATCCTACAGCAACGCCTCGATTTGCAACACACGTCCAAACGTTGCAAAATGTCATCGACAACGATAATTGTACTTCGTTGAAGCGACAAACCCTTTGTGTTGCGGAATAAATTTAGCTACAAGCACAACTTATCACAAAAATAAATTTGTGACAAACTGACTTGTCGCCCTTTAATTTTTTCACGACATATATACATAGCGACAACATTATGACTACAAATATTGTGTTGCCATTTCGTATGTTTTGCGTCAAACAAATAGTGTCGCGGTTTTGTTATTTTGACAAATGGCCGAAAAGTCGCTGAATACAATCCGTGACTCATATAGCGCGACAATACCCGCAACGAACATATTATTGTCGCTAAATTACTTTTGCAACAAAATTTCAATTTTTGCGACAACATTTGTTTTGTCGCAAAATCGGCTATTTTTTGTAGTGCTTTCTCAACAGATACCAATTTGTTTAGGAAATCTAACCACTTTACGAAGAATTTATTTAAATTCCAACTCATTAACTTCCACTATCCCATCCACAATGTGGAATAACAAGGACATTCAGATTTTGAGTATAGCTAATAATTTGTTGAATGGGTCGCTGGCTCCAGAAATTGGAAACATGAAGAGCATGCGAGAGTTATATCTATCAGGAAATCAATTCTCAGGTAATATTCCTCGCACTATAGGACAACTTCAAAGTTTGGAAAATCTAACATTATCGAACAATCGATTAGATGGTCCTATACCTGATTCATTTGGTAATCTGATTTCATTGAAAATGTTGGATTTGTCCAAGAACAAACTCGATGGTGTAATCCCCAAGTCAATGGAGAAACTTGAGGACCTTGAGTATTTCAATGTTTCGTTCAATGAACTGACCGGTGAAATTCCAAATGGAGGGCCTTTTAAGAACTTTACCTCTGATTTTTTCATTGGCAATGGAGAATTGTGTGGAGCATCTCAATTTAAGGTCAAGTCATGTAATACAACTCAATTATCAAGCAATACCAGATTTTTGAAGTACATTTTACCACCAATTGCTGTTTTATTGAGTCTGGCCATTTCTATTGTTTATTTAATAAGACGTCGTAGCAAAAATACACTTCTTCCAGCTCAGTCTACTTCCCCCATCACTGTCAAGAGGATTTCATATTATGAAGTGCTAAATGCTACAAATAAATTTGGTGAAGAGAATCTGATTGACAAAGGCAGTATTGGTTCAGTTTACAAAGGAACATTTTCGGACGGAATGATTGCTGCTATTAAGATTTTTAATCTGGATTTGGAAGGTGCGAACGACAGTTTTGATATTGAGTGCAAAATATTGTGCAACATTCGTCATAGAAATCTTGTCAAGGTAATTAGTAGCTGCTCTAACCTTGATCTTAAAGCCTTGGTGATGGAATATATGCCTAATGGAAACCTTACCAAATGGCTATCTTCGAGCAACTATTTCCTAAATTTAGCTCAAAGATTGGAAATAATGATAGATGTGGCATCAGCGCTAGAGTATCTACATTATGGGTATCCCTCTCCAATTGTCCATTGTGATTTGAAGCCGAGCAACATACTTTTAGATGAAGGTATGGTTGCCCATGTTGCAGACTTTGGCATTGCCAAGCTTTTCACTGAAGACCGGAGAGTTTCGATTACCAAGACGTTGGGCACCATTGGATATATGGCTCCAGGTAAATGGTTTCTTTCATCTACTTGTGTATCTGTGAATTCTAATAGTGTAACCATGTATTACTTTTTAGTACTTGTTTTATTTATCCATCATTTAACAATAAACTAGTTAATTTGATCACACATCCCAATTTTGTAGAGTATGGATCAACTGGATTAGTATCAACTATGGCGGATGTTTATAGTTATGGGATTATGCTGATGGAAACATTTACCAAGAAGAAGCCAACAGATGATATGTTTGTCGGAGAGTTCACAATGAGGAAATGGGTGCTTGAATCATTCCCAGATGAAATAATGCACATAGTGGATGTCGATTTAGTGAATGCTGCTGAAGATAATATTCGAGCTAAGGAGAGCTGCTTCAAATTAATCATGGAACTAGCACTAGAATGCACGACTGATTTGCCAGAGGAGAGGCCCATTGCCAAAGATGTTCTAACAAGGCTCAAGAAGATCAAAATTTAAATTTTTTTAAAGCATAACTGAGGTGGAACAAGACAAAAGGTTTGCTTCTTATTGAGAACACACAAAAAAAAAATGATTATTTGAATCAAAATCTATTTTCTTCTTTACTAGTAATCTTTAAGGCTTATTATATTGCAGGAAACTTGGCTATCATTCTGAAGATTTTTAAGCTCTGTTGGCTTCCAATGTTGTGATGCAGTGTGTGATAGTCGTTTTGAGCCCCAAAATCTGTACTGCAAAGTAATTCAGTTAATGAATAAATAATTTTATGCATTTAGTGTCCATAATTAGATGACGTTTAGATCTCTGGTTAATCTACCGTAAGAAAACATTTTGGTACCATAAATTATGTGAGAATATTGTTACCTTTTGTTCTTATCCTCTTCATTTGCCCTCAACACCAGTCATTAATACAAAGAAGCAGCAAATTATTAGTACAAATAAGCACCCTAAATGAAGCTTTTTTGAAATATACAAATTAAAAATAATAATTTAAGCTAACAAATGTTGAAATGATATAAATGAAATTTCCAATCATAGTAAGGAAGGGAAGGAAACAAGATGATAGTGATGCAGTTCTGGTAACCAAAATGATGCATAATTTTATGAACTTCTATAGTCACTAATGAATTATTTGTCAAGGTACATAGTACAATATTCAGATGAGAAATAAAATAAATTTAAAATTCTTTATATCGTACTATGTGGCTTATCTCATTAAGTTGAAGACCTTCACCATGATCATTTAGCTCATCTCTTGCACCACATGGCACTTTATCACCACTAGAATCATCTAGTCCATTCACCTGCTCATGTCTCATAAGTCATAATCTTAACCGTAACCAATTAAAATTGAACTGATAATATTGTGAGGGGTCCTTGATTTTATAAACAAGATAAAGTTGATCTCAAAAGGAAACCTAACTAAAGTTTTACCTAGTGCATGAATATATGATTTTATTAGTACTTCACATAATGCTAATTTTTATACTACAAAGAACTAGTAGATAGCTCTCGCTCCAGGAAATGTCTGATCGCATCAGGAATGAGAAGTGCTTTAAGAGAAAACCTTGAAAAGTTAGGTTCGCCTCTTTTATGGGAGCACATAACCAAGCAGGTTTTACTTGTCAATCACTCGATTCTTCCGTTTTGTTTGAGTTCTTGAAATGCTATCGATATGGGTGTGTTTGAGCCACATTATTTTGGAAGAATGTATTATGGAATGGTAGATTGATGGAGAATGTGTGGTTGAAAAAAAAGGAAAAGTTATTGATATGATAAAAAAATATTATTTTATTAAAGAATGTGTGGTTGAAAATGAATAAAAAAATGAGAATGAAAATTTTAATGTGTACCAAACAGAGGCGAATTCTACAATCATTTTTTATTATTTTGAACAGATTAGGATGTTTTACTATAGTGGGATGACGCTGACGCCTGAACAAGTTGATTGCTTGGCAAAGGAGTTTCGTACGTACATGACTCGTAATGGCCGTATTAGGTAACATATCTTCTTATTTCTAGTATTTTTGCTAAATTTTTCATTTTCTTATTGATTTTTGAAGTCTTGCAATTTTGCTGATATGTATATATTAACTCAGTATAGCTTGAGTCACTATGGGCAATCAGTGAAGGATCCAAGATCTTGAGTGAGCTAAGACGGTCGTTGACCGTTAACCGTTAACGATCACAATATCGAGATTGTTTATGAATATTTAATTGAATAATATTAAAAAATTCTTTTGAATCTGCCATTGAAGTAGAGTTCTTCAAGGAAAATAAAAATAGATTATAGTTGTAACTTTTCTACATTCTCAAGTGAAACTAAATAGATACAAGAAAACTTGGAAATTTATGAATACTTACCAAAAAATGATTTCATCACTTCTTGGTAATGGCATAGACAGCATAATATTAATGATAAATGACTCTGGGGAGGTAGCCAAGATGCCAAGCAACACACAGATCAAGAATTCATGCTGCATCAAAGTTTAAAAAAACAGACAGAGTTTATGTTAAGTTTATACACCAAATAAAGTGATTTTATTATTCCAACTACCTCACTATTTTAATATTTAACAAAGACAACACCAAATTATTCTTACTCTGTTTCTTACTACCTTTTAACTTTCTCTGTTTCTCGAATCACTCAAGCTTTCTTTCTTGCATACATACAGCAAATACACACACATATATATAGGTAGAAAGGTCAGTGGAATTATCGACTTCCTTTGTCCGGAGAATTCTTCAACGGCTGTGTAATTTTCATATTTGTTGTTTCTAGAATTTTCAATAAATCACAGTAAATATAGCAGCCATTCTAGGACCTCTTCAAGTCGGTGCCTATGGAAAAATTTGGAATACGAATGAACAATTTTGTATTCAAGCCGATGATGCCTTCTTCAGTTTATACACCCACATCGAACCCTTGAACTAAAGAATGGCAAAAAAAAATTATACCAACGGCGGCTGCAGGTGCTCGCCGAGTGATGACTCCGCCAATGCTGGCAATGTTGGATACTTGGCAAATGCTATTCATGAGGTCACTAAATCGGCTTTGGGAGTTATAGCTTTACATGCACAAAAAGAGAGTGGATTCAATCTGAGCCGAGACAAAACTTATCTTCTTTTACCCCTCAAAGAGTTAGTTTTGCTTATACCTTTATCCTTCTAGGAAATGAACTGGAATTTTACGCAGAGCATCGTTCTCCAGATTGTTCATTAGGCTTTAAATAATAAGACACGGATGGATCAAGAGCTAATAATTTGATTTCTGTTTAGCTTGAAAGTTAATTTCATTTTTGGTCACTGAACTTCAATTTTCTTTCGATGTTAGTCATTTTGTTAGCTCATATTCCTAAGTTTTGATGTCGCAATAGTATGTGAATGTCAAAAATTAACAATCTCGTATGTTTTGCATTTTCAGCCAATTTTGTCGTTTATTGATGTTGTGGCTGAAAAACTTGAAAACAAATAGCTTTCAAAAAATGGTAATTCATCCCCCTACGTTAAAATTTCGCACATTGTGGCATATTTATATATGGGTGCTAACAGATGATTGAAACATTAAGAGCCCGTTTGGTAGAGATTAAAATCGAATTAAAATTGAAAAATTAGTCGTTATTATTGACTTTTATTATACGAGTGAGACCCAATAACGGCTATATTTTCAATTTTAATTGAATTTTAATCAGTACCAAACGGGCTATGAGATTAGCCCCTATTCGGTTTTGCTATTAGATTTTAATAAAAGTTAATGAAATTTTTATTGAAAAGTCGATAAAAGTTATGAATATCGTGAAATATATTGTTGAAAATGAGTTTTAAAAATTGAAAGTCAAACACGAACTTAGTAGAGTAAATTTAATCAATAATCATTAAACTTTGACTTTATTACTATTTACTCACTCATTTTTAATAGATTAAAAAATACTCATTTATTTTTGAATATTATTATCAATCCATCACTTAAGGGCCCGTTCGGTAGGAATTAAAATCAGATTAAAATTGAAAAACTAGCCGTTATTGTTGACTTTTATTAGACGAGTGAGACCCAATAACGATCATATTTTCAATTTTAATCCCTACCAAACGGGCTTAAGTAACATTTCAAAATTGTGGATGGAAAATTGCACGTGGCAAACGACAATCCCACGTGACATGTTCACTCGTTAAAAATGTCCAAGTTACCAAAACACACCAACAAAAGTAGGATTCCCTTCCCGTTTCACGCCTTTGATTAACGCCAAAATCAGAAGAACCCAATTTGAGTTCCAATTAGTAAGATGTGGGTTCCAAATCCAAAATCGATATCAATTGAAACAAAATTTCATATGAAGAATTCAATAGCTTCTTCCCAAATTTTTCAGAAAGTGCAGCAGAAATCAAAGATGGTGAGCTCTCTTGGGATCCATCTTCTCCAACCACAACCCTGTCAGGAATTCAAATTAGGTTGGAGAAGGGTATGAGTGTGGCTGTATGTGTTGTGGTTGGTTTTGGAAAATCCAATTTCCTTTCCTGCATCCTTGGTGAGATTCCAAAAGTGTCCGGCGAAGTAAGTCTGAGTTTATACAGTTTCCTTTTTCATGTTGGAATAAAGGTGTTGCATTAGATAATATTTCCAGAATCGACTTGCTTAACAGTAAGAACATGATGTATTAATTGAAACGAGTAAAAATAGAAAGCATTAAATGAGTAAAACAGAATAGAAAGCATTAAACGAATAAAACAGAAAGCTTAAAATAATTGCAAAATTCGGTATGAGGATGATCGAGGAGAGAACTAGGCTCTCTGTCCTTAAGACATTTTTACCCCGTCACACGGTGGTTACGGTATGGTATATGGTAAATCGTCTCCCAAGATATAAAAATCAAACACTTGCAAAAGCAGCACTTCGACTGCAAGACAGCGAACCAGAAATGGAGTGCTCTCTTAGACAAATGCAGAAAAGAAAGGTGCGACAAAGACTATGTATGCAGTGTGAATTCGAGTGTTTGTTGGTGTTTTGAAAATGAAAACCTAAGGATCCTTTAAATAGAGGAGGGAGTTTGACGGTTGAGCCTCGTACAACTCCCCACTTTGAGCAGTTTCACCACTCACGCCCACTTAACTCACAGTTGAGCAGTTAAGACATCAACTTAATCAATTGACGGTTTAAAGAAAAACTGTGAAAGGGGGGGAATTAATTAATTGAATTCAGATAAAATTTAAATAAATTTTATCCAAAAAATTAATATTGACCCGGGCCGGCCCAAGCCCAGGCCCATGACCACGACCCGACCCGAGCTCGAGCTCATGCTCGTGTCGTGCCGAGCCGAGCCAGCCGGTCGGACGGACAGCGACGGCGCGCGCGCGTGTGGCCTTCGGTTAGTCTAGACATTGTCTAAGACTCCTCCCTTTCAAAGACTATTGGTACCCCTTGAGGCCCAAACTTGATGTTTATTAAGTGGTTCAAGGTTGTGTTTGCAACCTATGTGGGATTGGAACAGTTTTTTCAATTATTTCCCAATTATTCCTCTTATTTATTGTCCATCTTTCAACCATAATTTCTCATTCATATTGAAATGATTTTTCACAATTAAATATTCTACACTCATCTATTGGAAACGTAGAATTTAATTGAACATTTATATCAACAATTCGAATATTGGGTCCCACTTAGAATTGTGGTCAAAGTTGACCCATTTGGCACCATTTTCAACAATCCCCCACATGAATGGAAATTTTCATGACTATGCAATGCAGATACGAACAGAGAATACATGCAAAAGACTTATTGCATCAGGAGAAGTAGTTTTTGGCTTTGAACCTGCCTTAGTGGAATACTATCGAGTTTACTTGGCTAATCAGTGAACTGATGTCTTGAACTGTTCAGCCGTTGGTGTAAACCAAGGCAACAGTATCCACACAATAATCTTTCTATTCAATTCTTAGGTTCTCATAGTTGTGTTCATTTTGGCCCTAAACAATTCTTGAGATTCATAAGTGCTTTAGAGAATTTTAAGCCCCAACTTCTCATAGAAGCAGCCCCACTTCACACTTATATAGGTGATCTCCTATTAAGAGTATTATGATGTACTCCACTCGGATTATCCAAGCTATATGAATCATTAAAAGTTACAACTTAACCTTTTCCATTCTGCAGACATCACTTTTTAATAAAGGAATGGTCAAGTGCTTAACTGAATCTTAATAACTTAGTTGTCTCATTGAACCAAGATCTTAGGATCTCCAATCAACAAAGTTGGGTTACCATCATTAAGATTCATGCATGTTCGGCTTTAATCATATTCTCTTTGATAGATAATATACTTGATCTCTTGGTAGACCTTTTGTAAGCGGATCCGCGAGATTCTCCTTTGATTTCACATAATCAATGGAGATAATACCATTTGAGATCAACTGCTTTATGGTATTGTGTCTACGACGTATATGTTTAGACTTACCATTATACATACAATTTTGTGCCCTTGCAATAGCTGACTGATTGTCACAGTGAATACTAATTGCAGGCACCGGCTTAGGCCAACACGGAATATCCTCTAAGAAGTTACGAAGCCATTCTGCTTCTTCTCCAGCTTTATCTAAAGCTATAAACTCTAATTCCATTGTTGATCGAGCTATGCAAGTTTGCTTTGAGGATTTTCAAGACACAGCCGCACCACCAAGTGTAAATACATAACCACTTGTGGATTTAGAATCTTTCATATCAAATATTCAATTTGCATCACAGTATCCTTCTAATACTGCTGGATATCTCATATAATGTAATCCAAATTTTAAGGTATATTTTAAATATCGAAGTACCCTATTCAATGCTTTCCAGTGATCATTGCTTGGATTACATGTGAACCTACTCAATTTATTAACTGCGAACGCAATATCAGGACGTGTGCAGTTCATTAAATACATCAAACTCCTAATGACCTGAGAATATCTTAATTGATGTACATGTTCACCTCTATTTTTTGCTAAGTATAGACTCATGTCTATTGGAGTTTTGATTGGACTTTCATCAAAAACTCCAAATCTCTTTAACACAGACTCAACGTAATGAGATTGTGAAAGAACAAGGCCATCTGGTGTTTTAGAAATTTTAATTCCAAGAATTACATCTGCTACACCCATGTCCTTCATGTCAAAATATTTTGTTAACATTTTCTTAGTAGACATAATAATATCATGATTGCTTCCTAGAATTAGCATATCATCCACATATAAGCATACTAAGACATATGTTGTCGGTGTACTCTTATTATACACACACACTTATCACACTCGTTAGTTTTAAAACCATTTAATAACATTGTTTTGTCAAATTTTTGGTGCCACTGCTTTGGCGCATGTTTTAGTCCATATAAAGATTTAACGAGTCGGCAAATTTTTTTCTCTTGTCCATGAGCGACAAATCCTTCAGGTTGCTCCATGTATATTTCTTCTTCCAACTCTCCATTCAGAAAAGCTGTTTTAACATCCATTTGATGAATTTCGAGATTATGTATTGCAGCAATTGCAATAAGGATTCTTATCGAAGTAATCCTCGTTACTGGTGAGTAAGTATCGAAGAAATCAAGACCTTCCTTTTGTTTATATCCTTTTGCTACCAACCGAGCCTTGTATTTATCAATAGATCCATCTGATTTTAACTTTTTCTTGAAAATCCACTTGCAACCTAGAGGATATTTCCAGGTGGGAGATCAATCAACTCCCAAGTATGATTTTGTATTATTGATTCAATTTCACTATTGATAGCTTCTTTCCAAAAAGGAGCCTCTGGTGTTGACATTGCTTCGCTAAATGTCTTTGGTTCATCTTCGATCATGTACGTTAGAAATTCTGAACCGAAGGACGTAGACTTTCTAGTCCTTTTACTGCGTCTGAGTTCTTCTTCATTTTCATCATCATTTGCAGTATCGTAAGTTCGTTTTGTTGAACTTACATCACTTTTGTCTTTACGAGGAAAGACATTTTCGAAGAAACTTGTATTTCTTGATTCAATTATTGTATCTTCATGTATATCCGGAATCTTGGATTTATGCACAATGAAACGATATGCACTACTGTTATGAGCATATCCAATAAATATGCAATCTACAGTTTTTGGTCCTATTTTTATTTGTTTAGGTTTTGGCACTTCTACCTTTGCCAAACACCCCCACACTTTCAAGTATTTATATGAAGGTTTATGACCTTTCCATAACTCGTAAGGTGTTTCATCATTTACTTTGTGTGGTATTTTATTAAGAATGTGATTTGTCGAGAGGATAGCCTCCCCCCACAAATTTTGTGGTAGACCAGAACTAATCAACATAGCATTCATCATTTCTTTAAGCGTACGGTTCTTTCGTTCCGCAATACCATTAGATTGAGGTGAGTAAGGAGTCGTTGTTTGATGAATGATGCCTTGTTGAGAACAAAATTCTTCAAACGGTGCTCCATATTCTCCACCTCTATCACTTCGAACAATTTTTATTGTTTTGCTAAGTTGATTTTCCACTTCATTCTTATAATGTTTAAACATTTCCAAAGCCTCATCTTTGGTTTTTAACAAATAAACATAACAGAACCGAGTGTAATCATCAATGAAAGTAATGAAATATTTTTTCCCACCTTTAGTTTGTACGAATTTCAAGTCACATATATCGCTGTGAATTAATTCTAAAGGTAAAGTATTTTTATCAACTGATGGAAATGATCTTTTGGCTAACTTAGCCTCAACACAAGTTTCACATTTGTGATTAGGATCGAAACTTAAAGAAGGTAGCAAATTTAAGTTCATTAATTTGTGCACAGATTTAAAATTTGCATGTCCTAATCTTTTATGCCATAAACAAGAAGAATCAACAATATACGCAGAAGTAGAATTTTCATTCATCTTGTTCAATTTAGGTACAATAGTAAGGACGTTCATCTTGAACATCTCATTAGTCATGTAACCCTTCCCAACGTACATTCCATTTTTAGTTAGTACAAATTTGTCAGATACAAATACTAACTTAAACCCATTCTTGCTAAGAAAGGAACCAGAAACAAGATTTTTCCGAATGTCCGGCACATGCAGCACATTGTTGAGGACGAGTTCCTTACCAGATGTCATCTTCAAGGTCACCTTTCCTTGTCCTTCAACCTTTGAGCTTGAGGAATTTCCCATGAACAGTTGTTCTCCATCGATAGGTTTGTAATCAGAAAACACACTCTTTTCAGCACAAATGTGGCGAGTGGCACCAGTATCCACCCACCATTCCCTGGGATTTCCAACACTGTTACATTCAGATATTACAGCAGATAGGTGCATTTCTTGAACACCTTCAGTCAAATTTTCAGTTTCAACAATATGTGCACGGTCAATTTGCTTTTTAGGCTTGCGACAGTCACTTGCACGATGTCCGGGTTTGCCACAGTTGAAACAGTCCCCTTTGAACTTCTTGTTCTTCTGGTTGTTTTCATTTTTCTTCGGGGCAAAGCTTGAGTGCTTCCGTTTCATGTTCTTCTTTGAACTTGATTCAGCCATGTTTGTCTTAGCTTCCATGCTTGGTCCCCCGTTTCTCCTTTCAGATTTCTTAGTATCCTTTTCGATCCTCAAATGCACAATCAACTCCTCCATGTTCATTTCCTTGCGTTTGTGTTTGAGATAATTTTTAAAATCTCTCCATGAGGGAGGGAGTTTTTCAATTACTGCTGCTACTTGGAATGACTTACTTACAGTCATTTTTTTAGCATGTAAATCATGGAGAAGTACCTGCAAATCTTGAACTTGGGAAATAACAGATTTAGAGTCAATCATTTTATAATCTAAAAATTTACCGACAAGAAATTTTTTAGATCCAGCATCTTCAGTTTTATATTTTTTCTCTAAAGATTCTCATAGTTCTTTTGCAGTTTTCATTACGCTATATACACCATATAGCGAATCATTCAGTCCATTCAGTACATAGTTTTTGCATAAGAAATCAGAGTGTTTCCATGCGTCCAAAGCAATAATCGAAACTCGATTATTTTCTCCTTGTTGAACAGAAGGAGGATCCTCAGTGAGAAACCTTGCTAGGTTCAGAGTGGTGAGATAGAACAACATCTTCTGCTGCCATATCTTAAAATCGACCCCATTAAATTTTTTCGATTTCTCTCCATGAGGAATATGAGTTGAAGCAGATGGACCAGTCATAGTTGACGTAACTGTAGCCATAGTTGGCGTCACAGTAGGGGTCACAGCCATAGTGGGGGTCACAGGCACAGTAGTGGGAATTGTATTCGTCCCAGAAGTGTTAGCCATTTCTGTTTTCAAAACAGAAGATCAACAAATCAGAATTTTTGAATTAAAATTATGCAGAATAGTAATATGGCACAATAGTCTCTGTAGAAGTAAACAAGTACAATCTGGAAAATAATATTTCCAGAATCGACTTGCTTAACAGTAAGAACATGATGTATTAATTGAAACGAGTAAAAATAGGAAGCATTAAACGAGTAAAACAGAATAGAAAGCATTAAACGAATAAAACAGAAAGCTTAAAATAATTGCAGAATTCGGTATGAGGATGATCGAGGCGAGAACTAGGCTCTCTGTCCTTAAAACGTTTTTACCCCGTCACACGGTGCTTACGGTATGGTATATGGTAAATCGTCTCCCAAGATACAACGATCAAACACTTGCAGAAGCAGCACTTCGACTGCAAGACAGCGAACCAGAAATGGAGTACTCTCTCAGACAAATGCAGAAAAGAAAGGTGCGACAAAGACTATGTATGCAGTGTGAATTCGAGTGTTTGTTGGTGTTTTGAAAATGAAAGCCTAAGGACCCTTTAAATAGAGGAGGAAGTTTGACAGTTTAAGACATCCACTTAATCAATTGACGGTTTAAAGAAAAATCGTGAAAGGGAGGGAATTAATTAATTGAATTCAGATAAAATTTAAATAAATTTTATCCAAAAAATCTATATTGACCCGGGCCAGCCCAAGCCCAAGCCCATGACCACGACCACGACCACGACCACGACCCAAGCTCGAGCTCGTGCTCGTGCCGAGCCGGCCAATCGGACGGACGGACGGCTGCGGCGCGCGCGTGTGGCCTTCGATTAGTCTAGACATTGTCTAAGACTCCCCCATTTCAAAGACTATTGGTATCCCTTGGGGCCCAAACCCATTTCCAAACTTGATGTTTATTAAGTGGTTCAAGGTTGTGTTTGCAACCTATGTGAGATTGGAACAGTTTTTTCAATTATTTCTCATTTATTCCTCTTATTTATTGTCCAACTTTCAACCATAATTTCTCATTCATATTGAAATGGTTTTTCACAATTAAATATTATACACTCATCTACTCGAAACGTAGAATTTAATTGAACATTTATATCGACAATTCGAACATTGGGTCCCACTTAGAATTGTGGTCAAAGTTGACCCATTTAGCACCATTTCCAACATTTCATACTATTCAGTTCTACTTCACCACTATGAGGATTTTTTACCATATACAGGTATCGATTGATCAAAGTGTTGTTGATCTTGATTTTTCAAGTTGTAAAGATTTAATTGAATATGTTTGCCCGTTTGATTTTTTTTCTCCGCCTGTATTTTCCCATCCATTCCATTTGAAAGGATGAGAGTCAAATGAGTGGTGGATGGATAATTATAAGAAAAGATGAATGAGGATTGAAGTTCGATAAGTGTTGATTAAATTTTCTCGAACTTAGTGACTAGGTGATTAACATTGAGGATAAACTGAACTTGAGTAATTTGTATGAGAAATTAATGTTGGACGATTTAATAGATATTTCATTTAAATTTTAGTGATTAAAAATGAAGTTTACCGTATATTTTGTGAGTCTGTGACATCACTGACATGTTTAGTGCTTCAAACTGATGTCTAGTTGTGCTTCATTAATTTTATTATTTTTTCTTTTTTTTAAATGTATTTTATTTGACTTTAATTACTGAAAAATATTTGAAACTTATTATTTTGTTGTAAATTTCAAAAATATGTGTGAATTTCTTATAAATGTATTAAGTAGGACTTTTGAAAGTTGAAAGTTGAAATTAAAAAAAAAATGTCCATCCATTTCGAATACTTCAAAACGGTGTAATTAACTAATTGTAGAAATTATTAGTTAAATATAGTATTTTATATTAAGATGTTTATTACATATTATTTTAATTTTTAGAATGAGTACAAATTTAAAATAACATTAAAAATAAAAAATAAAATGATTTTTTTTCCCTTAGGTTTTGCTTGAGCTCATTAACCTTGAAGCCTAACCTTCATGCCTAACCATGCTTTATCCTTTTTTTGAATGCTAAAATATACAAAAGCCCATTTGAGAAAGCTTTTTTGAAAGTATAAGTTGATTAAACTTCATTTTTTATCACACGATTTATTGAACTCACAACTTTTATGCACTTTTAAACCACATATTTTATGAAATCCACCGACTTATAATGTTGAAAAGCTTTTTCAAAAATAGGGTAAGAGTTTAGTATGACTTTTAGCTACAACTTATCACAGTATAAACAACATTAAAGAACTGAAAACAACAAATACTACATGAAACCCCATAGAATCTTCTGTTCCATAACGAAATATGCTGAGTTTTAACATAATAACACAATCATTTGTACTACATTTCCACCAAAATGAATATACAGAAGCGATGAAAACTCATTTTACTCAGCGAACATACTATACATTCCAACTTTCCAATTTAACGAACAACCATTTTACATGCTAACATATTTGAATGTTTTTGTTGGCCGTAAGTTGCTTAATTATTATGAAAGATTCTGAAATACATATCTTTTTTCTTAATATCTTTCCATGTACTCTAGATAATTGTTTTTTATATAGTTTTAGGGACGTATTAACATTCAAAAGTTTGTGGTTAATCAAATACAGTGTCTTTGTGGCCTTTTATTTTGGCATTGACATTGGACCTCATAAAAAATATATCTGTAAAATATTGCGAAAGTTTAATTAATGATCTTGTGATGTATGCCTTGAATTTTTTTATGAATTTGAAAAGTTTATATTATGCAGAGGAATTTAAAATGGCTGCAACATCGGCATGTGTAGTGGGAAACGGTTTATCTACAAACAGCACTCGAACAAATTTGAGCAAGGAAATTTATGGAAAGCAGTTTCTCCAATCGACGCTCCTTCCATCATTGAGTAAGACATCAAAACAATCACAGTAGGAGCATCAGTGGATCAAAGGCCAAATGAAGGAGGAAGAGCCTTTCTAAAATTGTTGCTTGGAAATGCTGGACTTGCCGCTCCTGCATTACTAGGCAATGGGAAAGCTTTTGCTGATGAGCAAGGTGTTTCTAACTCAAGGATGTCTTATTTGAGATTTTTGGAGTATCTGGATAAGGATCGGGTGACAAAAGTAGACTTGTTTGAAAATGAAACCATAGCAATAGTTGAGGCTATCTCTCCGGAGTTGGGTAACCGAGTGCAGAGAGTTCGTGTACAACTCCCAGGACTCAGCCAGGAGCTCCTTCAGAACTTCAGAGAGAAGAATATTGACTTTGCCACCCACAATGCTCAAGAGGACTCTGGTTCTCTTTTATTCAACTTGATTGGAAACTTGGCCTTCCCTCTTAGCTTGATTGGGGGTCTTTCCTTCTCTCAAGATGGTCCTCTGGAGGAATGGGTGGTCTTGGTGGGCCAGGTTTTCCTCTTGCCTTTGGTCAATCAAAGGCTAAGTTCTAGATGGAACCAAACACTGGTGTAACATTTGATGATGTAGCTGGAGTAGATGAAGCAAAGCAAGATTTTATGGAGGTTGTAGATTTCTTGAAAAAGCCTGAGAAGTTTACTGCTGTGGGTGCATGTATCCCTAAGGGTGTTCTGCTTGTGGGTCCTCCAGGTACTGGAAAGACGTTGCTGCCAAGGCAATTGCTGGGGAAGCTGGTGTTCCATTTTTCTCAATATCAGGTTCGGAGTTTGTTGGTGTTGGTGCCTCACGAGTCACGAGTCCGTGATTTTTTCAAGAAGGCCAAGGAGAATGCTCCCTGCATTGTATTTGTTGATGAAATTGATGCTGTTGGGCGTCAAAGAGGAATGGGAATTGGTGATGGAAATGATGAAAGGGAACAGACTCTGAACCAGCTTTTGACGGAAATGGATGGTTTTGAAGGGAACACTGGTATTATTGTAATAGCGGCAACTAACCGTGGTGATATTCTTGACTCTGTGATGCAGGACGATAATAGAAGATTGCAGGAAAAAGAAAAAAAGCAAGAGAAGGGGGAAGGAGAAAGAGAAGAAGCCTTAAAGAAAGGGGAGGAAGAAGAAGAACGAGGGGAAGGAGAAATCGTGGCCGTCGCCAATCTCAATTTTATTCATTCATCGTCTAACTAAATTACAAAGTGAAAACTGTTTAAATAGTGAACACCTAGCTGGGCTTGGGCCAACCCACTATTACAAACCCAATAATAATAAAACATAAATTGTAAAGTCCAATGACAATAACATAAATAATAAAGTTCATTAACAATAAAAATAAATTAGATCTCTCGGTGATGTCCGCATCACTCTGCATTGTTGAGACCTGGAAGATTTGATAGACAGGTAAAGATACATTTTATGTCTTATGACAGGTCGAAAAAGTGTTCGACTTTGATTACCGCAAGTGTACGGATCGTTCAAGTAATAAAAATGGGTTTTAAAGTCCAAGTATCGTTCCCACGAAGATTGAGTAGTTTAGATATTATTTATCTCGACCTTAACTTAAAGTAAACAAATCCAAAGAGATTTGTTATGAAATTGTGAATTTTTACTAAATTGAACTAAAATTATGAAATTGAATGCAAATTAACTAGTGGAATGCCAAATGTGAATGTTTGATGAAAATATATGTATGAAAAACGTACTAGGTTCCCGAATCCCCTCGTAAGCTCACCTCTAATCCCTATTTCACAAATTGATGACACAATGCGTCGGTTGAAGAATCAATGCTCCTATTTTATTCAACAATCTCTCTCGAGTAGAGTTGAACCTATTCTCGCATACCATTTGACTATATCTCTATGACAAATGAAGTATACAAGAATGCATGGATTTTTGTGAACACTTAAAGACTCACGTAAAGCATAGCGGTATATCTCTATCCCCTATCGAACCCTACGATGATTCGTATCTTGTAGAATCTATTTCCCTTCTCTCGAATGCATGAAATAGATCACCCAAACTCACATAATCATTGCGCATATAATTATGGAGACGATAACGTGAATACAAACCATTCAACACCCAACAAATATGTTTAGAATCAAATTGCAAAATAAGAAATTAGAAGTTTACAATACGAGGTTCATCGTTCACCTAGCACAAATGAAACTAGCCTAGCATAACTGAATTAAAATAAAGAAATAAATAAATAAGGGAAGACATCACCCAATTCGTAGAAATAAAGCTTGAAATCCTTGGTCTTGATGTGAAAATCCTTGCCCTAGCCTTTGTTCTTGCCTCAAAAGGATGAAATTCTCTCTAGAAAGGCGTAACCCTAGCTTCTGGACGTTATTTGGCTTATATAGGAGTCCCCAAGTCATTACCATAAGTGTTGGATTCGAATAGGAAACTCGGAATCTCGCCACTTTTTCCTTCTATGCGACCGCATAGAAGGAATGAATGCGGTCGCATAGAAGGGCCTGTTTGTGCTCTGGAATTCCCTGCATGGACCAATGCGGTCGCATGCAGGGGACCACTATGCGACCGCATAGTGGTGACAACTTTCAATTCGTGGCGATTTGGTCCCTGAATCCTATTTTTCCACTTTTCGACCCTTTTTCCATCTTTTTCTTGTTCCAATGCACACTTTCAATACTCAATTGAATCTTTTCATCTCCATGTACTCAATTTCTCCTCCGAGTCATCTTTTGAGTATTTGCATCTTAGTCCATGAACTTTGATTTGTCTCCTTTTTGGTCCTTTTTCTCCATTTTTCTTCCTTTTTCACCACGATCACCGATGTTGACCTACAAACAAGATTTGTAACCAATTTAGCCATGTTTCACGCATATAACGATGGATATCCAAGTTAAACTCATGAATTAAACGTGTAAAATACACTTCTATCATCTTACTCTAATTTTAATGTTCCTATACTTGTGCACTTTTGAATCTTCGTACAGGTAACTGTTGATGTCCCAGATATTCGTGGAAGAACAGAGATCTTAAAGGTCCATGCTGGTAATAAGAAGTTTGACTCTGATGTATCTCTTGAAGTGATAGCCATGAGGACACTTGGTTTTAGTGGAGCAGATCTTGCTAATCTCTTAAATGAAGCTGCTATTCTGGCGGGTCGACATGGAAAGTCCGCAATCTCATCTAAAGAAATTGATGATTCAATTGATAGGATAGTAGCCGGAATGGAAGGGACAGTTATGACAGAGGGCAAAAGCAAAAGTCTCGTAGCATACCATGAAGCCATGCCATCTGTGGGTAAATGCTGTAAAGAATTTCATCTATAGATATTATATTTGTTACACACACACACACACACACTCCTATACATAAGCAATTTGGTATTTTTATCATCTTGCTTTTTAGATGTAATAGTTAAATCTGGAATCAATCTTATGCTGTTGTTTTGTCTTCTGTTGTTTGTGAGCCGTGACCAGTAAACTAAATTCTCTGGCTGTCTTACTATTACAAACCTGGCCAAACCAGTAAACTGTATAATAGCCTGAATATATACGGTAACCCCCAGGGCAGATTCCAATTACACAGCCTTAATTGATCTGATGCTCTATATGATGTTTTTTGCTTCTGATATATAGCAATTCCCATATAGAATTTTATGTCCAAAGATTTAGATATATAGCTTTGTATTTCATATGAAGATTAGTGTAGCCAATGGAGTGTCTTTATTAAATCACCAGTCTTTATTTCACTGTCTTTTCTGATAAATTGTGTTGAAAATGACTTGGCAAGTGGGGTTATACATTAGTGCATTTTCTCAGGATCATTCGAGCTCACGTAACTAGATTCTATGTTTACATATATATTCCGATGTGGTTTCATAATAGTATGTGAACCTCAAAAATTGACAAACAATCTTGAATGTTTTACATTTTCAGTTAATTTTGTTGTTTATTCATGTCATGGCAGAAAAAAAGTTGAAAATAAATAGTGTTCAAAAAATGGTAATTCGTCCATATTGCAAAGCATGAAGAGCGGGGGCTCCATTAAAAGATCAAATCCCGAATAATTCTATTTTTATTGAGATTCAATTACATTTCAATATAATTGGGTCAAATAGTCTATTTCATAATACACTTCAAGATTTTAACCTTTGATCAAAATAATATTTTTAAAATAAATATTTTAAATCATAATTTATAAACTACCTAATATACCCTTATTCAAGATCAATAGAATTTCCCCTCTTCTCAAATCAATTGAATTCCCAAAATATTAAATCTAATATCTTTCTTCTCCCTTGTGTTCTACTAAGAGAATTTTTTTCCCTTTGCGATGAATCTTCAAAAATAGCAAGTTAAAACTTCAGTAGTGGAACATAGTAATCGTTGCTAGATGTGATATTGGGGAAAATTGGACTGAGAAATTTGGAAGAATTATTCGAGAAAAACACTTAATTGATTCTATTCTATAATCACTGGCGTGATCTAGTTGTGTAGGAAGATAATTAATAAAGATGATGGTCGATTTGAGCACGTTTTCGGACGAAAAGTTCGATACAAAGAAATGGATTAACGGGGCGGTGCAGCAGAGGCACCTACAGGATCCGCTTGACAAGCATTTGGTGGATCTGGAAATGAAGCTTCAGATGGTTTCTGAGGAAATTGCCACCTCTTTAGAGGAGCAGAGTGCCTCTTCACTTCTACGTGTCCCACGCGCCACCCGTGACGTCATCTGTCTTCGTGATGATGCTCTTTCACGTTGTTCATCCGTTGCCTCCATCCTCCAATATCTCAAAAAGGTGTCATTTACTACAGCCTTGTGTCACTTTTTTTTTTTTTTTTTAACTAATTGAAATATTGGTGATTTCGGTAATGCT
>JAGHKM010000039.1:0-81521 GCA_019097785.1 Fraxinus excelsior
TGACTTCTCTTTAGAGATTTTGATACTCATCAATACACATTCTACTGTATTAAAGAAAATAGATCATTTTCCACAGACAAAATGTCCAAGCAATAGCTGCTTCAATATTAGCTACATGCCTTCTATAGATTGAGAGAATGAAGCAAAATCAGATTTCAATGTTCTATCTTAATCTCCATATATATCAAGTTTATAACATGGGAGATGCACTTAAACTCAGGATGTGTTTTGTCTCCTGCAAGAAATAGTTGGCCACCATCGTTTGACTCAATCCAACTACAGCCAGGCTGCTTTTTAACACCATTCTCTTTCATGTGAACCCATATCTTTTCTGCCTTATCTTTCCTCCCACTAGCTAAGTATATTTCAGCTAGAATCATATACACACCAGAGTTAGAAGGCTCTAATTCCAGAATCTTATTCCCAGCAATCTCACCTATAGTGAAGTTATTGTGCATTCTACATGCTCCAAATAATGCTCCCCAAACACTTGCTGGAACTTCTAGTCCTAATACGCCCATTTGATCCAAAATATTAATTGCCTCATTTATAAGTCCAAATCTACCCAACAGATCAACAATACAAGCATAGTTCTCAGTTCTTGAGTGAAGAAAATACTCATTTTGCATAATATTAAAGTAATATTTACCATGTTCAACAAAGCCTGTGCAGAAAGGACACCAACAAAAGTTATTTGATTAGGCTTCACATTTGATATTCTCATTTTCTCAAACATATCTATAGCTTGTTCAGCATGCCCATGGTGAGCTAATCCACATATTACAGAATTCCAAGAAATAACAATATAACATCTAAAATAAATGGTCACCAATGCAGAGTCCATATTTCCACATCTAAAATAAATGGTCACCAATGCATTGCTAACGGGGATAAAGCAATCAATCCCCACCTTAATGAACAATTTCATCCTGGCACATACCATCTTCTTTCATCCGGGCACATACCGATTACCGTCAATGACACAGGCGCACATGCAATTTTTTCTCTCACGGTCAGACCTTCCAGTTTCCACAGGCGACACAGCTACAACTTCTTCCGTCTGGAGTGTGGCCTCTGTGCCATGAGTGTGGAGGAAGTGAAGTTTTAGGTCAAAAAAAAAAAAGGACAAAAAATTGGGCCCCTAAAAGATCTGGGCCTGAGGCGGAGGCCTTTTCAGCCTCCCCTCAGGTCCGGCTCTGCTCGACATGCTCTTCGCTTAGCTTGGGCAAGGCAGGGTGACCTGCGAAACGTCAACAACAACAGTACCATGCCATTACGGCCATAGCAAGGATAGTTACTCTGATTAAGCCTTACCCATCCGTCGAACCCCATATTACTCGTTGAAGCCTTGACATGAAGTGCGTTAGTCTACAATCTTTCTAACAAACTATGATATGATTCTAAGGTGAAATCTCATAAGTGTACAAGATCGTTGACAAGTAATAAAGTTAGTGAGTTAAAAATATATTTCTCTCAAGAATCGATTTAATTTGAATTGTGTCGATTTGAAATTAAACACAAATATAATTACCAAATCAAATTACCAAGTAATGTTTAATATTAATTTTTATTCTAATTTCTACTTAAATGCACACAGATAATAATTTTTAGCATCTGTTTGATAATCATTAATTTCGAACTCTTTTTTTGTACGTACTCATTTTTAACTATACATTCACACAATAAAATATTCTGCACGTAAGCTCAAATTTTTTTGCTCCTTTTTAACTATACATTCTTCTAAAGATCATTATTCAAAACTCTATTTTCCTCAAATAATGATTGTCAAACAGGGGCTTAGAAAGCTTTTTATGAGAAAAGGGTGTTAGGAATTCAACTCCACTAGTGCTATCCATTGTAATTCTCGACTTCTATTATTCAGTCTAATTTTTATTTATACAATCAATAATTCAATTTTATTCAACTCTCTCCTGGTACAAGTTAAACCTATTTCCAAGCACGACAAAAAATATTCCTATTCTGAATTCAAATACTTAGAAATACATTAAATCACATGATTACCTACTGCGATTATGTAAGTCATAAATATTATTCTTAATGTTTATTGAACTTTTTGTTGATCATGATGTGTTAAATCTATTTTGAACCTTCCAAAACAAAATAAGCCATTATTATCTAAACGATGATCAAACATTTATACAAAAAATAATACTACGGTACCAATGACTCACAAATCAGACTAAAAATGATTTTTGAATTAAAACGGTAAATTTAAGGTTTACCTCTTTATCCCAATACTCACAGGTTTAGCCTAGCATGCTGTTGCGTTTTTTATATCGCAAGTGTACAATATCGTAACAAGTAATATAGTGGACCTAAGAGTCCGGATTATCGTTCCCACGAGGACTATACTTTAGTCTTAATCTACTTTTCTAACTCTTATTTGATGGAAGTAAATCAAATAAGGAATTGTGATAGTTGGAAAGATTGATTCTTTTAAATGAACTAAATGCCTAAAACTAATGAAAATTATGTTGAAATAACAAATACAAATAGATCAAAGATTCATGTATATAAGATGTATTAGGGCAAAATAATTTCATCTAATGATCACCTTAATTCTCAATTCAAGATTCTAGCCTAACGTAGTGTTCGGTCGAATTCTCCTACGGTATTCAATTTACCCCTCTCGAGTTCTTATTGAGCCTATTTAACTAATTCAATTCCATATCTCTATGCGAATTACCCTTAGTTAAACGAGTTATGGCACTAGGAATTCATATAACGACCGCAGCACTTAGTATAGATATCTCTACACGTTATACCTCGTTACCGGATTTTATTACACGTTCTAAGTTTCAAACTCACCTCTCGATTCGTAAGAAACTCAATAGATCATCAAATTATTGATCAGGTAATTCAATGCATTGCAATCATAATAAAATCAACACATGGAAGAATAAAACTCAGAATTCATGGATTAAAGAACTAAGGGTCTCAATAGATTACATTATTTGCCATAATAATGAATTTAGCTACTCATAATCAAAACAATGAAATAAATAACTAAATTCGAATACATCGCCGGATTTAAATGATAAAAAGATGGAAAAGAATCAACTCTTGCACCAAGATCTTCTTCCACTTCCAATCATTGATTTGAACTCGAATCCTTCCTCTTCGATCTTGTGTTTTTCTCTCAATGTTACAAAGTGTGGAACCCTCTTTTCAATGTGTGGGAACCCCCATTTCAATGTGTCCCTAGGTCTATTTATACTTTCATATACGTTCTTGGCCAAGTTGGAGTCTTTTTGTGGAGTTTTCGCGGCCCAAACAATAAAAACCTAAAATCTGTGGCGGCGACGGCGCTTGAGCGCTACGGGACAGCGCTTGAGCGCTGAAAATCTGTTAAAAAATCTATTTTCTAGCTAGTGCAGCGCCTGAGCGCTGAGTTTGTAGCGCTTGGGCGCTGAGTTTGTAGCGCTTGGGCGCTGAGTTTCTGTCTACTTTGCACTAGTTTCAGTATTTTTGTCATAACTTTTTCTCCCGATATCCGATTGAGGTCATTCAAGATGCGTTGGAAAGCTAACTCAAAGGGCTACAACTATTCTTCAGACGTCGTCTTCAAATTCGATCGTTTGCTATGTCAAATATGGATCATAACATGAGTCTAAAAACCGATGCATAACTCTTTCAATCCTAAATTGATGTGTGATCATATTTTAACGATATTTTATCCCTTTGACGTCTTCCTTTATCCAATTGACTCCTAGTACTCTCGAATCTTCATCGTGAGGTTCTACACAACTTTTGAGCATTTGCGCTTCAGTCCCCAAACTTTGGATCTTGCCTCTTTTTCGCCAATTTTGCATTCTTTTCTCCAATTCTTCATCTTCCATCGAGTTTCACCTAATAACATATTATATCATAAATTAGGCTATAATCTCATTAGAAGAACGACAAAATGTCATTGTTTTGGAGACTAAATAAGTGTATAAAATACACTTATCAAATACCCCCAAACTTAAGCATTTGTTTGTCCTCAAACAAAATCATAATCTAACTTAACAAACACACAAACATGCAATGTTAATTACCTAATTGGTGGCCAGTCAATCAAGTAAAGCAACAAGATTTAGCTAGTTAACTTGGCTTTTTATCTCAAGATTGAAATCATAATATCAAGTTTATGCACAGCTTCAAAATCACAATACAAAAATTAAAATCTACTTTTCCAATGTAAAATCGACGTGTGTGTGAAGAATTAAGTATAGCATTATGAATTCATAAGTTGTTTCGATTCCCGACCCTCAATGGTCAAATATGTTCTTTCATCACTCATAAGATTCACACACCCCCAAACTTATTATTTTTGCTCTTTTCTACTGTGTGAACTAAGGTTGAATTTTTTTACTATTCTCACCTCTCTAGTTTGACAAAATTTCACCAATCGCAGTTCAACATTTCAATAAACAAGGATTCTCCATTAAATTTGATTGTTTCAATCTCTAGGATTTAACTAGGCTAACAATCTCTTATCATAAGTCAAATTTTCTTAAACAAGTGTTTGAGACATAACCAAGGCATTTGGTGCGTATTCTGTTTCATGCACGTGCTTTTTCTGATTTTTTCCAATTTTTTTTCACTTTTTTTTAAAATATTTTTTTCTTTATTGGAAGCATTCTCTCCCTTAAGCTTTCTAAATGATCCATGTAACAAGTTTTCAGCCGATGACTCCCAAGTCAGATGACCATAGGGCACCAGGTTTTAAAGACCATTGCAAGCTTAATTGCTCGAATCATAAAGGCTACGAAGAGAAATTTTCTAATAAAATATTTTTTTTATGCCTTGATTAGTGCAATGTCCCTTATTTAACACCAATTCAAGTAAAACGACCTCTAACTTGAGAATTTCACCCAATTGCATCCTATCGACCTTAGACAATCCACACAAGATTTTTAATTTCACACATGGAATTCCTATTTATCTCAACATCTTCCTACAACAGTGAAATCCCCCCAAACTATTCTAAATTTGGTCTAAGAATGTAAAATTTAATGGTTTTGGATTTAGCATCTATGGTCCACTATTTCAACCTATCCAATTATGAAATCAATTCATTCTTACACAATGCTCAACTTAATTCACGTGCTTAATATATATCAAATCTTACATGGAAAAGTACAAATTAATCTAAGAATGCAACTTATTCACCATTCATAGATCAATACATGATTCAATATATTCATCATTGCCAATCAGACTAACTAACTCACACAAGCACACAAAAAGATTTTTTTTTGAACTAAAACAATAAATCACACAAAAACACATAAAAAAAAATAAAAACTCATGTTTTCCACCCCAAAATTAAATTAGACATTGTCCTCAATGTCTTTAATCCTAAATCCGCATATAAAGGGGTGAAAAAGAAAGTAAAGAAAAGGCTCCCTGATATGACGTGTAATTCAATGGCTAGCTTTCCTATTGCTCCCGTTGGCTCCTTGGTAAATAATGGTTTACATGTTCCGCGACGTCATGTTCCTGAAAAACAAATAAAATATTAAGATCAAAAAAACTGGAACAAGCGTTACTTAACTTTAACATCTAATAAATCAATGAACATATAAAAGACCTAAGGGGAAACGAGGTATAGATGATAAATTTCAAATAACTTAAAAATAAACTAAATTATCCTAAAACTCGAAAACAAAATAAATAAAAGGGAAAAAGGCTTGGGTTGCCTCCCAAGAAGCGCTTCTTTAAAGTCATTAGCTTGACTCTTTGTATAAATGTTTCATGGCACTTTGAATGTGGCTTTGGATGTTCTGTTTAGCTTGTTTAATTTGACTTTGTTCCATGTTGCATTTTTCCTCCAAATTTTAGCATTGCTCTTCTCCATGTAGTATGACTTTTCCTCATCACCTAGTTCGAACTCAACAATATATACCTCAATCTCTTCATAATGTTTAATTACAAAATCCACTTTTGAGCAAACGATGAAGTCGAGGAATTCCTTTTCTTCGAATGTTGCACATTCTTTTTCGCCCGTTGTGATTAATTTCTCGATTTTCTCATGCTCTTCTTTGATTGAAGTTTTTTCAAGTTCAACATCCATGTCCAAAACTTCTGGCACAAAGACAATGACATCTTCATTGGAAGTCTCCTCTTGTTGTATTTGTTGATAGTTCGGTGGATTTGATTATCCTAAATGATGATCATTAGTAATTTCTAGAAGAAATAATTTCACAGGCAAATCATTCATATCAAATTCCCATGAGAGGAAAAATGCAACAGGCAAGCTTCTCAGGACAGTTTCATCAATTACATATTCTGCTTTTAGTTCTGTATATTCCGTCCTATAAGGATATCTCCCACAAGCATATCTCCCTCAGTAATTCCTTGAACTGCCAATTGTTGTTGCCTTATGATGAAGTCACATACGAGCATATTCTCAAAATCAACATTGGCCATCTTTTATCCTGAAAAAGAAAGAAGAAAAACAAAACAAACTAAAATAGAAAAAGAAAAATAAATAAATAAATAAAATAAAATAAACAAATCAAGTAACAGTTAAAAAGAATAAATTAAGACTAAAAGTAAAAAGTCCCCGGCAACGGCGCCAAAAACGTGTTGCATAATTTTATATCGCAGGTGTACGATATCGTAACAAGTAATATAGTGGACATTTGAGTCCGGATTATCGTTCCCACGAGAACTATACTTTAGTCTTAATCTACTTTTCTAACTCTTATTTGATGGAAGCAAATCAAATAAGGAATGTGTGATAGTTGGAAAATTGTTTTCTTTTAAATGAACTAAATGCCTAAAACCTAATGAAAATTATGTTGAAATACAAATACAAATAGATCAAATATCAATGGTATAAAAAATTAAGATGGTATTAGGCAAAATAATTTCATCTAATGATACTACCTTAAATCTCAATTCAAGATTCTAGCCTAACGTGTAAAGTGTTCGTTAGAAAAGTTCGAATTCTCCTACGTATTCCAATTTACCCCTCTCTAGTCTTAATTTATTCAATTATAACTAATTCAATTCCATATCTCTATGCAATCTACCCTTAGTTAAACGAGTTATGGAGCACTAGGAAATCTTATAACGGACCAGCAGCACTTAGGTATCGATATCACTACAGCGTTATACCTCGTTACCCCGATTTTATTACACGTTTTCAAAGTTGCAAAACTCACCTCTCGATCGTAAGAAACTCAATAGATCATCAAATTATTGGAACAGTAATTCAATGCATTGCAATCATAATAAAATCAACACATGGAAGAATAAAACTCAGAATTCATGAATTAAAGAACTAAGGGTCTCAATAGATTACATTATTTGCCCTAATAATGAATTTAGCTACTCATAATCAAAACAATGAAATAAATAACTAAATTCGAATACATCACCTGATTTAAATGATAAAAAGATGGAAAAGAATCAGCTATTGCACCAAGATCTTCTTCCACTTCCAATTCTTGATTTGAACTCGAATCCTTCCTCTTCGATCTTGTGTTTTTCTCTCAATGTTACAAAGTGTGGAACCCTCTTTTCAATGTGTGGGAACCCCCAATTTCGTGCCCCATTAAGTCTATTTATAGTTCCTCACATTCATGGCCAAGTTGGAGTCTTTTTGTGGAGTTTTCGCGGCCCAAACAATAAAAACCTAAAATCTGTGGCGGCGGCGGCGCTTGAGCGCTGAAAATCTGTTAAAAAATCTATTTTCTAGCTAGTGCAGCGCCTGAGCGCTGAGTTTGTAGCGCTTGGGCGCTGAGTTTCTGTCTACTTTGCACCAGATTCAGTATTTTTGTCATAACGTTTTCTCCCGATATCCGATTGAGGTGATTCAAGATGCGTTGGAAAGCTAACTCAAAGGGCTACAACTGTTCTTCAGAAGTCGTCTTCAAATTCGATCGTTTGCTATGTCAAATATGGATCACAACATGAGTCTAAAAACCGATGCATAACTCTTTCAATCCTAAATTGATGTGTGATCATATTTTAACGATATTTTATCCCTTTGACGTCTTCCTTTATCCAATTGACTCCTAGTACTCTTGAATCTTCATCGTGAGGTTTTACACAACTTTTGAGCATTTGCGCTTCAGTCCCCAAACTTTGGATCTTGCCTCTTTTTCGCCAATTTTGCATTCTTTTCTCCAATTCTTCATCTTCCATCGAGTTTCACCTAATAACATATTATATCATAAATTAGGCTATAATCTCATTAGAAGAACGATAAAATGTCATTGTTTTGGAGACTAAATAAGTGTATAAAATACACTTATCAAATACCCCCAAACTTAAACATTTGTTTGTCCTCAAACAAAATCATAATCTAACTTAACAAACACACAAACATGCAATGTTAATTACCTAATTAGTGGCCAGTCAATCAAGTAAAGCAACAAGATTTAGCTAGTTAACTTGGCTTTTTATTTCAAGATTGAAATCATAATATCAAGTTTATGCACAGCTTCAAAATCACAATACAAAAATTAAAATCTACTTTTCCAATGTAAAATCGACGTGTGTGTGTGAAGAATTAAGTATAGCATTATGAATTCATAAGTTGTTTCGATTCCCGACCCTCAATGGTCAAATATGTTCTTTCATCACTCGTAAGATTCACACACCCCTAAACTTATTATTTTCGTTCTTTTCCACTGTGTGAACTAAGGTTGAATTTTTGACTATTCTCACCTCTCTAGTTTGACAAAATTTCACCAATCGCAGTTCAACATTTCAATAAACAAGGATTCTCCATTAAATTTGATTGCTTTAATTTCTAGGACTTAACTAGGCTAACAATCTATTATCATAAGTCAAATTTTCTTAAACAAGTGTTTGAGACATAACCAAGGCATTTGGTGCGTATTCTGTTTCATGCACGTGCTTTTTCTGATTTTTTCCAATTTTTTTTTTCACTTTTTTTTTTAAAATATTTTTTTCTTTATTGGAAGCATTCTCTCCCTTAAGCTTTCTAAATGATTCATGTAACAAGTTTTCAGCCGATGACTCCCAAGTCAGATGATCATAGGGCACCAGGTTTTAAAGACCCTTGCAAACTTAATTGCTCGAATTATAAAGGCTACGAAGAGAAATTTTCTAATAAAATATTTTTTTTATGCCTTGATTAGTGCAATGTCCCTCATTTAACACCAATTCAAGTAAAACGACCTTTAACTTGAGAATTTCACCCAATTGCATCCTATCGACCTTAGACAATCCACACAAGATTTTTAATTTCACACATGGAATCCCTATTTATCTCAACATCTTCCTACAACAGTGAAATCCCCCCAAACTATTCTAAATATGGTCTAAGAATGTAAAATTTAATGGTTTTGGATTTAGCATCTATGGTCCACTATTTCAACCTATCCAATTATGAAATCAACTCATTCCTACACAATGCTCAACTTAATTCACGTGCTTAATATATATCAAATCTTACATGGAAAAGTACAAATTAATCTAAGAATGCAACTTATTCACCATTCATAGATCAATACATGATTCAATATATTCATCATTGCCAATCAGACTAACTAACTCACACAAGCACACAAAAAGATTTTTTTTTTAGCTAAAACAATAAAGCACACAAAAACACATAAAAAAAAATAAAAACTCATGTTTTCCACCCCAAAATTAAATTAGACATTGTCCTCAATGTCTTTAATCCTAAATCCGCATATAAAGGGGTGGGAAAGAAAGTAAAGAAAAGGCTCCCTGATATGACGTGTAATTCAATGGCTAGCTTTCCTATTGCTCCCGTTGGCTCCTTGGTAAATAATGGTTTACATGTTCCGCGACGTCATGTTCCTGAAAAACAAATAAAATATTAAGATAAAAAAAAACTGGAACAAGCGTTACTTAGCTCTAACATCTAATAAACCAATGAACATATAAAAGACCTAAGGGGAAACGAGGTATAGATGATGAATCACAAATAACTTAAAAATAAACTAAATTATCCTAAAACTCGAAAACAAAATAAATAAAAGGGAAAAAGCTTGGGTTGCCTCCCAAGAAGCGCTTCTTTAAAGTCATTAGCTTGACTCTTTGCACAAGTGTTTCATGGCACTTTGAATGTGGCTTTGGATGCTCTGTTTAGCTTGTTTAATTTGACTTTGTTCCATGTTGCATTTTTCCTCCAAATTTTAGCATTGCTCTTCTCCATGTAGTATGACTTTTCCTCATCACCTAGTTCGAATTCAACAATATATACCTCAATCTCTTCATAATGTTTAATTACAAAATCCACTTTTGAGCAAACGATGAAGTCGAGGAATTCCTTTTCTTCGAATGTTGCACATTCTTTTTCGCCCGTTGTGATTAATTTCTTGATTTTCTCATGCTCCTCTTCTTTGATTGAAGTTTTCTCAAGTTCAACATCCATGTCCAAAACTTCTGGCACAAAGACAATGACATCTTCATTGGAAGTCTCCTCCTCTTGTTGTATTTGTTGATAGTTCGATGGATTTGATTCTCCTAAATGATGATCATTAGTAATTTGTAGAAGAAATGATTCCACAGGCAAATCATTCATATCAAAGTCCCACGAGAGAAAAAATGCAACAGGCAAGCTTCTTAGGACAGTTTCATTAATTACATATTCTGCTTTTAGTTCTTGTATATTCCGTCCTATAAGGATATCTCCCACAAACATATCTCCCTCAGCAATTCTTTGAGCTGCCAATTGTTGTTGCCTTATGATGAAGTCACATACGAGCATATTGTCAAAATCAACATTGACCATCTTTTATCTTGAAAAAGAAAGAAGAAAAACAAAACAAACTAAAATAGAAAAAATAAAAAATAAAAAGAAAATAAACAAATCAAGTAACAGTTAAAAAGAATAAATTAAGACTAAAAGTAAATAGTCCTTGGTAACGGCGCCAAAAACTTGTTGCGTATTTTTATATCGCAAGTGTACGATATCGTAACAAGTAATATAGTGGACCTAAAAGTCCGGATTATCATTCCCACGAGGACTATACTTTAATCTTAATCTACTTTTCTAACTCTTATTTGATGGAAGTAAATCAAATAAAGAATTGTGATAGTTGGAAAGATTGATTCTGTTAAATGAACTAAATGCCTAAAACTAATGAAAATTATGATGAAATAACAAATACAAATAGATCAAAGATTCATGTATATAAGATGTATTAGGGCAAAACAACTTCATCTAATGATCACCTTAATTCTCAATTCAAGATTCTAGCCTAACGTAGTGTTCGGTCGAATTCTCCTACGGTATTCAATTTACCCCTCTCGAGTTCTCATTGAGCCTATTTAACTAATTCAATTACATATCTCTATGCGAATTATCCTTAGTTAAACGAGTTATGGCACTAGGAATTCATATAACGACCGCAGCACTTAGTATAGGTATCTCTACACGTTATACCTCGTTATCGAATTTTATTACACATTCTAAGTCTCAAATTCACCTCTCGATTCGTAAGAAATTCAATAGATCATCAAATTATTGATCAGGTAATTCAATGCATTGCAATCATAATAAAATCAACACATGGAAGAATAAAACTCAGAATTCATGGATTAAAGAACTAAGGGTCTCAATAGATTACATTATTTGCCCTAATAATGAATTTAGCTACTCATAATCAAAACAATGAAATAAATAACTAAATTTGAATACATCACCGGATTTAAATGATAAAAAGATGGAAAAGAATCAACTCTTGCACCAAGATCTTCTTCCACTTCCAATCCTTGATTTGAACTCGAATCCTTCCTCTTCGATCTTGTGTTTTTCTCTCAATGTTACAAAGTGTGGAACCCTCTTTTCAATGTGTGGGAACCCCCTTTTTAATGTGTCCCTAGGTCTATTTATACTTTCATATACGTTCTTGGCCAAGTTGGAGTCTTTTTGTGGAGTTTTCGCGGCCCAAACAATAAAAACCTAAAATTTGTGGCGGCGGCGGCGCTTGAGCGCTACGGGACAGCGCTTGAGCGCTGAAAATCTGTTAAAAAATCCATTTTCTAGCTAGTGCAGCGCCTGAGCGCTGAGTTTGTAGCGCTTGGGCGCTGAGTTTCTGTCTACTTTGCACCAGTTTCAGTATTTTTGTCATAACTTTTTCTTCCGATATCCGATTGAGGTAATTCAAGATGCGTTGGAAAGCTAACTCAAAGGGCTACAACTGTTCTTCAGACGTCGTCTTCAAATTCGATCATTTTCTATGTCAAATATGGATCATAACATGAGTCTAAAAACCGATGCATAACTCTTTCAATCCTAAATTGATGTGTGATCATATTTTAACGATATTTTATCCCTTTGACGTCTTCCTTTATCCAATTGACTCCTAGTACTCTCGAATCTTCATCGTGAGGTTCTACACAACTTTTGAGCATTTGCACTTCAGTCCCCAAACTTTGGATCTTGCCTCTTTTTCGCCAATTTTGCATTCTTTTCTCCAATTCTTCATCTTCCATCGAGTTTCACCTAATAACATATTATATCATAAATTAGGCTATAATCTCATTAGAAGAACGACAAAATGTCATTGTTTTGGAGACTAAATAAGTGTATAAAATACACTTATCACTAGTCAAGGGGCTGGTCGTTCATCGATCGCGCTGTCGAAAGTCCCCCTCCTTTGGTTGGTCAATTCTGTTCCGAACTCGATATTTCAACACATTCAATCGAACCTTATGCTTTTTGATCGATTCCCCCAAAAAGACACATTGGGTCAACTAAATATTTGAACAAAAATATAGAACTTGGACGGGATTTAGCGAGTGAGTTGGCAGATTTTGAAATTCCAAAAAGCTATAGTCTTTAAATTCCCATTCTAAGCTGGAAAAATCACTTAGTAACTGTGAACGTGTTGACCATTACGTTTATAGAGCCCTTAGGCCAAAAGAGAGGCTTCCCGGGTCCGATCCTCGCGAGGTCGCCATGTACAAAGATATTATAGACGGTGGTTTCCGATTTCACATCCGTCCTTTCTTCGTCTCAATGTTCAATGAATTCTACCTTACTCTTATCCAAATAAACCCCAACGCGTGGGGGAAAGCTCTATATTTCTTATACGTTTGCCTCAGCAAAAAAATACACTTTTGATGGACCTCTTCAGGTGCGTCTTCGAGATGCACGAGTTAGACGAGTTAGCTCAGTGTAACACATTTGTCTTCTTCACCATTAGGAATTCCAACAGCATGTAGAAATCCCTATTCTTCTTTGTTCGATCCCTAGAAGGTCAATTCATTTTCAATACCAATTGGAGACATTCCCAAATCTTCCGCTTCAATAGCCAATTCGAGACCACCCCTCTTCTAAAGGCGCTAATCCAACAATTGACTAATATTCCAGCCCTTGGGGGGGATTTTCTCCCAAAAAAGTCAAAATCAACCTCTATTTAAAGAAGTGAATGCTTCAATTTCACTCCCACTTTTCATTTATCAAAATTCGAACTTCCTCATTCTTCCACAAGGTAATTTCATCTCCACTTATTCCTTCTCCACATTCTTGTCTTCTTCTTTTTTCATTTTATCATGTATAAAATATTCATTTCATCTTCATCCGGTGAAAGTAAAAAACGAAGGGACGAGCAAATCGATCGACCCATCGTTGGATTGGCAGGTCGACGTTGATTCGGGTGTACCCATCCGATCGACCAGCTTTGTTGGTCATCAATTGATGTCGACCAGCCATGAGGCTAGTTAAGGGTTGACAAGCCTCACGGCTGGTCAAGGGGCTGGTCGTTCATCGACCGCCCTGTCCAAAGTCCCCCTCGTGGGGTTGGTCAATTCTGTTCCGAACTCAATATTTCAACATATTCAATCGAACCTCATGCTTTTCGATCGATTTTCCCAAAAAGACACATTGGGTCAACTAAATCTTTGAACAAAAATATAGAACTTGGATGGGATTTAGCGAGTGAGTTGGAAAAAGCTATAGTCTTTAAATTCCCATTCTAAGCTGGAAAAATCACTTAGTAACTATGAACGTGTTGACCATTACGTTTATAGAGCCCCTAGGCCAAAAGAGAGGCTTCCTGAGTCCGATCCTCGCGAGGTCGCCGTGTACAAAGACATTATGGATGGTGGTTTCCGATTTCACATCCATCCTTTCTTCGTCTCAATGTTCAATGAATTCTACCTTACTCTTATCCAAATAAACCCTAACGCGTGGGAGAAAGCTCTATATTTCTTATACGTTTGCCTCAGCAAAAAAATACACTTTTGTTGGACCTCTTCAGGTGCATCTTCGAGATGCACGAGTTAGACAAGTTAGCTTAGTGTAACACATTTGTCTTCTTCACCATTAGGAATTCCAACAGCATGTGGAAATTCCTATTCTTCTTTGTTCGACCCCCTGAAGGTCAATTCATTTTCAATACCAATTGGAGACATTCTCCTCTTCCAAACTTCAGGTCCCCTCCCTCCCCAACTCGTGCCTAGGTGATCACTAGGCAGTGTGCTAATGACATTGAGAAAGTATTAGCAGTCTATACTCAAAGGGTAGACTTCCTGCCATCCTTCTTTGTTTTTGCTTGTTTATTCCTTTTGTTTATGCCTAATAGTTATTTGTCATTTTGTCTCCTTGAGGTTGTGGCTCTTCAGGCCGGATTGGTTGAGTCGTGCTGTCGTCAATCATTGGACCAGAAAACCCTTGCAGAAGAAAAGAAAAAGGAATATTATCATTACAAGAAGAAAGTCTATTCTTTAAAGAAGTCCCTCAAGGCTTTAGAGGCCCCGAGCCAATGAGCAAGAGACAGAGATAGATAATTTGCACTCTATTTTAGCTCTAGCACTCGAGAAGACGGTGGAGAGATATAAGGCCTCCGCGGAGTATGCTAAGGATTCGGAAGCATCTGTAGAGAAATACAAATCGTCTTTTGGTTTTGCTAAGACTTTGCATTCGTAAAAGGAGAAGGCGATGGCGGCATCCATCAAATTAACCAAGGAGTGAATATTTTTTGAGCACCCTACTATCGATCCCTCAGGCTTTGATTGGTTTATGGTGCAACGCAAGCGGAAAGAAAGCGAAGATCCCCAATCTAAGAAATTCGGGCGCACATTGCGGGAGTGAAAGGGACTTCGCACTTGAGTTGACATAGCTTTTTGTTGTAGACCTTTTAGTACTTTCTATTTGTAGTCACTTTTTGTCATTTGAGTACTTAATATTTTTTTTCCTGGTCTAGGATATGGGCAAACAATTCTACTTTTATTTGTATGGATGCCTGCTTATTGAACATAATTTTCGTTTAGCTTCTTTTTTTATATCTATCTTATTATATGCATCACTTGTTGGGCGATGTTACACAAGCATAGGTATATTGACTTGCCCGTGATGGCACCAAGCCTGGGTTGTAACTTTACTTTTCGTATTTCATTTATCGATTTTTAACTGGTTTTTTGGTATCGCTTTCCTTTGTCGAACTTCAGAGTGCAATGTTTAACGGTTTGGGGCCTCAACTTATTTATAGCTTTGGAGGCTCCCTACCAAGATCGTTGAACACAACCATGGGTGTTACAACTTTATGGGTTTTGTTGCTTTTCGCCAGGCCCCTTGGGTTGTGTTGAATGTAGAGCATGACTTCATGCCTTAAACCAAGTTTTCGTTTTGAAGGTTTTTTTCCAGATCTTGGAACGGTTTTGAGCTATCTGGCCTTCTTTTTTTTTGTTGTATGTCAAGCAATCTTGGACCGTTGAAAATGGGGTCTAATGATTTTGAGCTTTTACCATTTTTTAGTTTTAAAAACTTACCATCGACTTATAGAGCGATTCTGAGCTAGCCAACTTTTTGGCTTTGTTGTTCATCGCTATGTGTCGAGCGATTTTCGAACAGTAGAATACAGGGTCTGGTGATTTCGAGCTTTAACCATTTTTTGGTTTTAAAAACTTACCACCAGCTCTTAAAGCGATTTTGAGCTAGCCAATTTCTTGGTCTTCTGGCTCAGCGCTATTTGTCGAGCGATCTTCGGATAGTAGAGTATATGGTCTAGTGATTTCGAGTTTTAACCATTTTCTGGTTTTAAAAACTTACCACCAGCCCTTAGAGCAATTTTGAGCTAGCTGATTTCTTAGCCTTATTGCTCACCGCTATGTGTCGAACGATCTTCAAATAGTAGGGTATATGGTCTGGTGATTTCTAGCTTTAATCATTTTGTAGTTTTAAAAACTTATCACTATGACTTAGAGTGATTTTGAGCTAGCCAATTTCTTGGCCTTGTGGCTCACCGCTATGTGTGGAGCGATCTTCAAACATTAATGTATAGGGTATGATGATTTCGAGCTTTAAACATTTTCTGGTTATGAAAACATATCACTAGCCCTTAGAACGATTTTTGAGCTAGCCAATAATTTCAATAAATAATTTCAATAAAGTACGCTTGTAGCATACATTACATTACAGAAACCAGTTGAACATCTTAGCTACTATATTTACAAAAAAACATCACTTGATTTCACAATCCCTGCATGTTGGTCTACCGATAATACTTTTTGAGATGCTCGAGTGTTCTACGGCTTGCCTAGTGGTTTTCCTTTTAAGTCATTTAGGCTATAAGCTCCATTTCCAAGGCTTTGAATCACCTCGTATGGTCCTTCCCAATTTGGCCCAATCTTTGACGGGGATGCCCCATGCCGCTGTTCCCTTAGCACGAGATCCCCTATTTGAAAAGCTCTTGGTTGAACCATTCGATTAAAATGTCCAGTAGCCCTCCACTTGTAGGCTGTAATCTTCATAGCTGCTTTCTCCCTCATTCCATCTAGTAGGTTGAGCTCGGCACTGGTGGTCGAGACATCAAGCTGCTTGGCTTTCATCTTACCATTCTCCTTTAGTTTTTCTACTGGAACAACGACCTCCATTTTGAAGGATAACTTTAAGAGCGTTTCTCTTATTGATTCTCGTGGGGTTGTGTGAACGCCCACAACACATTAGGTAATTCATCTATCCAAAGTCTCTTCTTCTTCTCCGGTCTCGTCTTCAAATCCCATAAGATTGCTCGATTCGTTACTTTCACCCGCCCATTGGACTGAGAGTGAGCAATGGAAGTAAGTCTGTGATCTATTTGATAACTTGAACAGAAGGCCTTGAAGCCTTAATTATTGAACTGCCTACTATTGTTAGTGATGATGACTCTCGGTATGCCGAATATGCATATAATATTCTTCCAAATGAAGCTCTGTACTTTTGCCATTGTGATAGTACAACCACATTGTGATAGTACAACTTTTACCATTGTGATAGTATAATATTCTTCCAAATTACAACCACGATCTCCAATTTTTTAAAAAAGTGCAAACAAGTCAAATAAATTATTAAAATGGTAATTAGTACATAATGTTCATAACTTTCACCATTATTGCGAAACGTCCATACCTTTCATTTTTTTTTTGACATTTTCACCCTTAATTACATATTTGATTGCGCAAACCACCATTTCTATCTATTTTCATCCAATTTCCCAATAAAAATATGTGAAATAACGAATATTGTTACTCATATAAACAAATACGCAACGGGGTAAATGGACAGTCACGTGTAGCTTAGAGACGGGAGATCCGATCCCATAATATCATTCCACTCATATAACGAATCGGCCGACCCTCTATTGGCTGAACCCTACGGACCGAACCTCTGCTGTCCGACGCCCCACGGAGAGTTGATGAAAATCTTGTATCAAGTGGATGATGTGACAACTCACTGGACATGTTGCTCCAATCAAATCAAACAAGTCAAATCTAATCTTACATATCAGGCCTAGGGCCATCAAACCGTCACAGCATTAAATGCAAAGCGACCTATGAATGATTGATTGATGGCTATGACAAGAGGCTCCGGCAAGCCACCTCATCTAACGACTATTAGCTATCCTCTTCTACTATAAAAGCAGAAACTTGGCACCATTTGAGAATGATGCAAATTTATGCACTCAAAGAAAACTTGGACACTCTCTCTACTTAAAAGCTTACTCATCAAGCCGACCCCATTTTTATCATAAAAATAATCACATTGCGAATCAAGAAACGCTTGGAACCATCATTTTCTGTTGAACCATTTTTTGGGGTCAACAGATTGGCGCCGTCTGTGGGAATCTTTGACACCATAACCACGTACATCCTAGTGGTAAAGGCCATCCACGAAGAGCCTTGAACAAAGGACCTGATTCTTGAAAAAGAATCACCATTGGGAGGCAATCGAAAAAGGTACCATGAATTCAAGTCACCAAGGTACGCAGAATGAAGGAAGACGACGGGAGGCTTCTGAAGAAGAAGTCGTCCGAACAAATGTCAATATGCACCGTCCCCATCATTGCCACAGAAGAGGTGGTACTGCCACGCGCTTGGCACGGAGAGTTGGTGAGATGGCTGCAAACATGAGGGATATAGCCCAACAAAATGCCGCCATGCAACAACTATTAATGCAGATGCAACAACAGGCTGGACCCCAGATGCCTCAGAATAGATCTTACCACCAAGAAGGCGAGTATATTGACACAACAACGTATCCTCAAAGGCGTGGGGAAGGCAACCCGATAGAGAGGGAGTTAGGAGCTGAAGCTTCCAACAATTGTGCCACAAGCCACCTTGGTGGAGATGTACCCCAGAATTTTTCCCCCGGAGTACTCACAAGATTGCGAGCCACAAAGGTCTGCTAGTGTCTTTGACCGGATTGGGCCTTCCAGGCCTAGGAATAGGCCGCACCGACTTCCAACTCAAAGAACACAGGAGCAGAACGAGGAAAATGAACCTCAGGGAGTCCAACCTCCCCCTAGAAATAGGCGGGAAAGGAGGGACGCCGCTAACGCGCGGAATCAGGTCAATGCAACTCCTAGGTATCAGGCCGATGGAAATGACTCTGACGGGCCCTGCAGGTCATTCGAACTGGATGACGATGATGAGAGCTTGCCCTTTTCACAAGAACTGCGAAACGCACCGGTTCCTAACCACTTCGTCCCCCCAAGATACCTAAGTATGAGGGCAAGGGCGATCCGGCGAAACATCTCAACAACTACAAAACTCAGATGTCTTTAAGAGGAGCCTCGCCAGCACTTAAGTGTAGAGCCTTCCATCTTACTCTGACAGGGACGGCGAAAATCTGGTACAGTCGCATCCCGGCAGGTAGCATCAGAAGTTGGCCGGACCTGAAAAAGGCCTTTCTGAACCAATACTTATCCAGCAAAGAAGGGGAGGCCCCAATCCAAAGGCTACAAGACATGAGACAGCAAGCGGGGGAAACCTTGAAGAGCTACTTGGCTCGCTTTACTGATGAAATGACATATTGCGAGCAAGTCACTGACAGAGAGGCTCTTTCGGCCTTAAGAGGAGGCCTCAACATGAACACTTTATTTTGGAGGGACGTACGCAACAAGAACCCCACCACCTATGATGCATTGGTGGAAATGATGAGAAGTGAAATTGTTAATGAAGAACTCATAGACCACCGTAATCGAACCTCAATGGGGTTGCCACCACCCCAAAGACACAGGAGAGGCCCTGTATCTCACCTGGTGGATCAACAATGGACTCAGGCGGGGCATACTATAGCCCCTACCTCAGGGCAGACATTGGCCACCACGACGTTGAACGCCGTACCTTCTTTGGCATATGAAGAAGAAGGTCCCCATCAAATTCACAGGCCGCCAAATTGGCCAAGGGGAAGAGGAAGAGGTAAGGCGAAGGGTGGGGAGCCTAGAAATAGGCCATATCATGCACCCCACCAGTCCGTCGGACACGACGCTGAAAATTACTCGAACAAACAACGTCGCAGCGAGTATGGTGATCCTCAGAAGGAAGGAAGAAACATCCATCACCCCCAAAAAGATGTCCCCTGCTCCGGCAGGAACCTCGATACAATGATACTAGGCAGAACCGTAGGAACGAGCCCCGCAGGAGGGAACATGAGGAGGATAGAAATAGAGCACGAGACCAAAGACCCAGAAGAGAACCTCCGGTTGACACCAGAAATGCACCTATCAGAGAAATAGACACTATCATCGGCGGTCCGCATATTGGGGGAAGTTCAAAAAACGCTCTAAGGAACTACGCGAGAGAAGCCAAAGATCCTCCCATGTTGAATTATTTAATCAACGGTTCTGGCAAGGGGTCCGGAAACGCTCCACCCATTACCTTCTCATCGGAAGACTCTGTAGGGGTCCACTACCCGCATTGTGACGCTTTGGTGGTCCGAGCTGTGGTGGCCAGAAATGGCCTCAAGCGCATGCTAGTTGATAACGGGAGCTCGGTTAACATACTTTTCGGAACCACCTTTGATAAAATGACAGTAGACCATGAGCTGGCTCCCATGACCGCCCCCTTATATGGTTTCACTGGTGACAGCATCATTCCTAGGGGAATGATTACTCTGGCGGTTGAGATGGGAGAATTTCCTTTCCGAGTCCAACACTTTATGGAATTTCTGGTGGTGGACCATAGGTCCGCCTATCATGGTGTCCTGGGACGACCCGCTTTAAGGGAACTGGAGGCAATAACTTCCATACATCACCTCTGCATGAAATTCCCCACTAAGGAAGGTATCGCAACGGTCAGGGACGATCAGGCAGGCTCCAGGGAGTGTTATCTAAGCTCTTTGAGGAAATCCGAACCCAGAAGCATCAACATGGTACTGATAGACGCGAAGATGGAGGAAGCACCCGAAGAAGGTGGCACCCCTGAACAAGGGGAAGATATCAGCATGGCAGACGCCCTGGGAGCCGTAGAAATAGATCTGGACCCCAGGATTACGGAACCAGATTCACAGGCTACTTCAGTGGAAGAGTTAGAACTTTTTCCCGTCGATTCGGAAGATCCCACTAAAACACTACAAATTGGAAAAGAGCTCAGCACGAAGATAAAAGCCGAATTGAAAAATTTCTTGCTCAATAACTTGGATATATTCGCCTGGAAGCATGAAGATATGGTGGGCATAGACCCTAACATCAGCTGCCACCAACTCAACATAGACCCCAGATTCGCCCCCCACCGACAGAAAAGAAGAGCCTTAAATCCGGAACGATACTCGGCATTGAAAGAAGAAGTACATCGACTTGTGTCCAATGGGTTCATCAGGGAGGCAGTGTACCCAAAATGGATATCCAACCCCGTCCTGGTAAAGAAGGCTAACGGCAAGTGGAGGGTCTGCGTGGATTTTTCTAATCTCAACCAAGCCTGTCCAAAAGACAGTTTCCCACTTCCAAGGATCGACCAATTGGTCGACTCCACTGCAGGTCATGAACTCCTAAGCTTCATGGATGCCTATTCTGGGTACAACCAGATCCCAATGCATCCCACAGATGAAGAACACACCTCATTCGTAACGGACCGAGGCCTATATTGTTACAAGGTAATGCCTTTTGGTTTGAAAAACGCCGGTGCCACTTACCAACGGCTAGTGAACAAGATGTTCGCTGACCTGCTGGGTGAAACGATGGAGGTGTACGTGGATGATATGTTGGTAAAAAGTCTCAAGTCGACGGACCACATACCCCATCTGCAAGCCACGTTCGGGATTCTCAGAAAATATCACATGAAGCTCAACCCATCTAAATGCGCATTTGGGGTCGCCTCGGGAAAATTCTTGGGATACATGGTTAACCAGCGGGGCATTGAGGCCAACCCTGAGAAAATCAAAGCACTACTGAACATGAGGTCTCCCAACAAGCCAAAGGAGGTGCAATGCCTCACAGGAAGACTCGCAGCACTGAATCGCTTCATCTCCAAAGCTACCGACAGATGTCTCCCATTCTTCCAGGTTCTGAAAGGGAGAAAGAAGTTCCAATGGAATGAAGAATGCGAAGAGGCATTCCAAGGACTGAAGAGACACCTGGGCCAGGCCCCACTCCTCTCCAAACCAAAAAAGGGAGAAGTCCTGTCATTATACCTGGCCGTAAGTGCCAATGCAGTAAGTTCGGTACTTGTGAGGGAACAGGATAATATACAATTGCCCGTGTATTATGTTAGCAAGGCTTTTTTGCCAGCGGAAACGCGCTATACCGATGTTGAAAAGCTGGCTTTATCACTGATGATTGCTTCGAGAAAATTGAGGCCCTATTTCCAAGCCCACAGTATCCACGTACTGACTAACCTCCCCCTCAAACAGGTGCTTCAAAAACCGAATGCTTCCGAAAGATTAATGAAGTGGGCTATGGAGCTAAGTGAGTTCGACATCTCATACCAGCCCAGAACTGCGGTGAAAGGACAAGCCATAGCGGATTTTATGGCGGAATTCACAGAAGCAACAGACATCAATATTACCATGGAACCCGCGGAACCACCGACCTGGGTATTGTTTGTGGACGGATCAACTGGGGAAAGTGGCTCGGGAGCTGGAGTGTTGCTAGAAAGCCCAGAAGGCCACAAACTTAACTGCGCCGTAAGGTTCGGATTTAAGACAACCAACAAATACGCCATGGGGCAAACGGACAGTCACATGTAGCTTAGAGACGGGAGATCCGATCCTATAATATCATTCCACTCATATAGCGAATCGGCCGACCCTCTATTGGCCGAACCCTACGGACCGAACCTCTGCTGTCCGACGCCCCACGGAGAGTTGATGAAGATCTTGTATCAAGTGGGTGATGTGACAACTCACTGGACATGTAGCTCCAATCAAATCAAACAAGTCAAGTCTAGTCTTACATATCAGGCCTAGGGCCGTCAAACCGTCACAGCATTAAATGCAAAGTGGCCTATGAATTATTGATTGATGGCTATGACAAGAGGCTCCGGTTGTGTGGATGAAGTCACAAGCCCCCTCATCTAACGGCTATTAGCTATCATCCTCTACTATAAAAACAGAAACTTGGCACCATTTGAGAATGATGCAAGTTTATGCACTCAAAGAAAACTTGGGCATTCTCTCTACTTAAAAGCTTACTCGTCAAGCCGACCCCCCTTTTTATCATAAAAATAATCACATTGCGAAACGCTTGGAACCATCATTTTCTATTGAACCATTTTTTGGAGTCAACAAATATAACCTCCTATTTAAATAAAAATATATATTTTTTAATTTCTAATTCTTTAATAATTTATTTGAGACTCGTTTATATTTTTAATTTTTAAATAAATTTAATTGGGACTCGTTTGCACTTTTAAAAAAATTAATTTTTTAATAATTTATTGGGGACTTGTTTGCAAATTTTTTAAAAAATTGGGAATATGATTACAATTTAATTCTTTAGCTTTTTATTTAAATATGAGGTTATATTCGTTATTTCACAAATTTTTTTTATTGAGAAATTGGATGAAAATTAATAGAAATAGTGGTTTGCGCAATCAAATGTGTAATTAAAGGTGAAAATGCCAAAAAAAATAAAAAGTATGGACCTTTTTTTCGCAATAACGGTAAAAGATTGGGACATTATATACTAATTACCTTTTAATAATTTATTGTGACTTATTTACACTTTTTTTAAAAAATTGGAACTGTAGTTGCAATTAGTTTTTTTTTTTCTTTTTGTGTTTGTTTTATTTAAAGAGAGTGATATATTCTTCATTTCATAATTTTTAATTGAGAAAATATGTGAAAAAGACATTTTGCGCAATGAAATGTGGAAATAAGGGTGAAAATACCAAAAAATAAAATGTATTGACGTTTTCCAAAATAATAATGAGCGGTGAGAACGTTATGTGCTAATTACCATTATTTAAATAGTAGCATTAAAGTTTTTAGTCTCAACCATTGTTTGGTTTGGCCCAATTTTCTCAAAAATTCATTTTTTCGAAAACCACACATTATCTCATAAAATAATTTTACATGTAAATCGAAAAAAATTCTTATATTTTAACCACATATTTCCCAAAAAATCACTACTCCAAAACACATTTTTCTTTACAAAATCAGGCTTAAACAGGGGTACAATCTAATACTTTGCATTCCAAAAATAAAAATTTAGGAGCAATTTTAAGCTGCTATTTTGTGTAGATTAAAATCCAATAAAATGTCATATTAGACTTAGGAGCTTCTATAAATGTCATGCCATATTCTATTTATGCTTCTTTGAAACTTGGCCCCTTAATTAAAACTGGAGTGGTAATTCAATTAGCTGATAGATCAAATACATATTCAAAGGGTGTGATTGAAGATGTCCTATACAAGTTAATGATTGGTTTTTCCTGCTGACTTTTATGTGCTTGCTATGGAAAACAGTAACCAAATTAGCCCTATCTTGTTAGGAAGACCATTCTTAAAAACATCCAAAACTAAAATTGATGTCCATAGTGGTACACTAACCATGGAATTTGATGGTGAGATAATTAAATTTAATATCTATGATGCCATGAAGTTTCCTATTGATGATAATGCTGTGTATTCTATCGATGTAATTGATTATCTAGCACATGATGTTTTTGAACTTGATGGGAAGGACCAGTTGGATGTTGCTATTCATAAGAGTGTGAAGAAAGAGAGTAAGGAATTAACTTTGAGTCCCAGTTTGCGAGAAGCTGTTACAACATTGAATACTATTCCAAAGTCACAGCAAACATGTAAGGGTTCATATGTTGATTTGCTTATTTCTAATGAAAAGCCTCTATCTTTTATTTTGCAGGTCTCCATTCTGGATTTGAAGCCTCTCCCCAATCACATCAAATACGTATTCCTTGGAGATGACAAAACACTGCCAGTGATCATCTCCAATGAACTAACTACATTGCAAGAAGGAGCAAAGTCGTCTTGTCAACCTCAACAAAGATTAAACCAACTCATGATAAATGTAGTAAAGAGGGAGATCCTAAAGGTTTTGGAAGTTGGCATGATTTATCTTATCTCTGATAGTAGTTGGGTCAATCCAGTTCAAGTAGTTCATAAGAAGATGGGGATAATTGTGGTGAAGAATCAGAACGATGAATTGGTTACCACCTGCATTCAAAATGGGTGGCTAGATTGTATAGACTATAGGAAATTAAATGTTGTAACCCGAAAAGAACACTTTCCTTTACCATTTATTGATCAAATGCTTGAAAGGTTAGCTGATCATTCTTACTATAGTTTTCTTGATGGTTATTCAAGGTATTTTTAGATTGTAATTGCCCCAGAAGATCAAGAAAAGACAACTTTCACATGTACATTCTGAACATTTGCATACCGTCGCATGTCGTTTGGTCTTTGTAATGCTCTAACAACTTTTCAACAATGCATGGTAAGTATATTCTCGAATTATGATGAGCATATCATAGAGGTCTTTATGGATGATTTCACAGTCTATGTGGATTCATTTGATAACTGTATTCATTTGATAACTGTTCGCATAACCTTGTACTAGTCCGTAAAAGATGCATGAAAAATAACCTTGTATTGAATTCTTAAAACTGTCACTTTATGGTAGAACAAGGTGTAGTTCTAGGGCATGTTATTTCTTCTAAGGGCATTAAGGTAGATAAAGCTAAAATTGATATTATTCAATCTCTACTTTACCCAGCTAGTGTGCAAGAAGTTCGCTCTTTTTTTGGACATGCATGTTTTTATAGCAGGTTTATCAAAGACTTCTCCAAAATCGCATTGCCCCTATGCAAATTATTACAAAAGAACGTAGCTTTTGAATTTGATGAGTCGTACAAAAAGACATTCGATAAGTTGAAAGAACTGTTGACTTCTGCACCAATCATTCAACCTCCCGATTAGAACTTTCTCTTTGAAGTCATGTGTGATGTAAGCAACTTTGCAGTAGGCGCAATGTTGGGTCAAAGGACTGGAAAGGCGTCTCATGCCATCTATTACGCTTCCAGAACTCTAAATGATGCCCAGAGAAACTACACCACAACTTAAAAAGAACTCTTAGCTATTGTTTTCGCTTTAGAAAATTTTTGTCCTTATTTACTTGGTACTAAAGTGACTATTTATTCTGATCATCCAACTTTGCTTTACTTGATGATAAAGAAATAGGCAAAACAAGACTAATATGACGGATACTTCTCTTGAGTGAATTCAACCTGGAAATCAAGGACAAAAGAAGATCATAAAATAGTGTTACAAATCATTTGAGACATTTAACTAACGTTGATGCTGAGCTCCAGTTGTAGGAAACTTTTCCTAATGAGCAATTGTTCTCTGCAAGCACAACGTTACCGTGGTATGCAAATATTGTAAACTTTTTGGTTATTAACACATTGTCTTTTTATTTGTCTAGGGCTCGAGGAGATAAGCTAAAGAGTGATGCAAAATATTATGTATAGGGCGATCCATACCTGTGGAAGCATTGTGCAAATAAAGTGATTACAAGGTGTGTTCCTAAAAATAAAATTACATCCATTCTCACCTTTTGTCACTCTTATACTTGTGGAGGACACTTTGGAGCAAAAAGGACAGTAAGAAAAGTGCTTGATTATGGCTTCTATTGGCATCTTTGTTTCGAGATGCCTACTCCTTTTGTAAGTCATACGAAAACTATCAAAAAATAAGTAATATATCCCAAAGGAATGAAATGCCACAATTCGCCATACTTGTTTGTGAGATCTTTGATGTTTAGGGCATTGATTTCATGGGACCATTTCTTGTGTCTTTTGATTTTGCTTATATTTTGCTTGTGGTGGATTATGTTTCGAAATGGGTGGAAGTCAAAGCCACCAAGACTGATGATTCTAAGGTTGTTACAAATTTTATCAAGTCTAATTTATTCTCCAGGTTTGGGATTTCGAGAGCTCTCATCAGCGATTGAGGTACTCATTTTTGTAATCGAACTGTGGAAGCTCTGCTGAGAAAATACCATGTCACCCATAAGGTGTCAACTACATATCATCCACAAACTAATGGACAGGTGGAGGTGTCAGATCAGGAAATCAAATCCATCATTGAGAAAATGGTCTGCCCAAATAGAAAAGATTGGAGCTTGCGCTTAGATGAAGCTTTATGGGCATACAAGACTGCATATAAGACACCTATCGCTATGTCACCTTGCTATTTAGTGTTCGGGAAACCATGCACCTTCCAGTGGAGTTAGAAGATAAAGCTTACTAAGTCGTCAAGAGTTTTAACATGAAGATGGATGAGAGTAGGGAACACAGAAAGTTGCAACTTCAAGAGCTAGAGGAAATTCGCAATGATGCCTATGAGAATGCAAGAATTTACAAAGAGAAGATGAAGACTTTCCATGACAAGATGATCTCTTAGAAGGAATTTGAAGTAGGTCAAAAGGTCCTCATATACCAATCGCGGCTTCGTCTGTTTCCAAGTAAATTGCGTTCCCGTTGGATTTGACCATTTGTTATTATTAATGTCTTTCCTCATGGTATAGTAAAAGTCCAAAGTCTAGAAACATCAAAGGTATTCAAGGTGAATAGTATAGACTCAAACTTTTCTATGAAGGTCTTCAAGTGGAGGATGTGAGATAATTGGATCTCGAAGACTCATTCTATGTTGGTTGAAGGAAAAAGCAACAAGTCTAGCCAAAGACAATAAATAAATGCGCTATTTAGAAGGCAACTCAAAAGGAGTTAACTCTTTTACCTTTTTATTTTTGCATTCTTCTTTAGTCAGTTATTTGTGTCTTTTTCCTTGCATTACACTTTACATTGGGGACAATGTAAGTTTTAAGTGTGGGAGAGGGAATTTATGCTATGTTATTTTTATACTTTGATTTCAGGTCATATTTCCGTTCATTATGAATGATAAAAAAAATATTTTGAGACTGTGGTTTTAAATGATTTTTGGTTATGTATGCCATGTGCTAGAGTCGATTAAAATTCTGAAGAATTCATAACATGATTGAATAAATGATCTTTTAACTTAGAGTTAATTAGTTCAGTTATTTTCTTTGAGGATGGTAGTAACTAAACGTTGTAGACAAAAAAATAGTGAGATTTTGAGCTTTTTGACTGACATATCCATATCAGTCTTACTATTTTCTTTCATGAGTGATATTTTTCCATGAATTTGCTTCTCTAGAACTGTCCTTGATTCTCTTTAAAAATATATTGATACATGCATGCATGAATGTGATTAAGGACATCTTTGTTACATAAGTCAGCCACCTTAGCCAAATAGCCTACCCTGCAATTAATTTTGTCCCTTTGTTGAGTCCCTTTGAGCTTTATTGCCTTTTCTTTTTTGTAAATCCACGTTACAAGTTTTAAACAGGAAAAACAACGTCTTTACCCAAGTCTTGGAGCTAGTGGAGTATTGTTCATCATCATGATATGTGTCGATGTGCAAGAAAATAAGTGTGAGGTATCAAAAAGATTTATAGTGTTACAATTAGTGAAATGGAACAAATTTTCTATGTCAATTCATGGAGTTCCATTGTTGGTGTAACATTTGGAGTTTATATTTTGCGAAAAACAAAAAGAAAAAAAATGAATGATAGAAGGAAAAAAAAAAAGAAATTAAGTGATGGACAGGAGAGTTATTTTAAGGTTGCAAAAATATCTATGTTCATAATTCTTCATACGTTTCAAAAAAAGGGTTCGATTTGTGTGGGATAGATACAAAGTGAAGAAATTATTTGGTGGAGTAGTTAATTTTACATATCTTATGAATATATTTGAGCTAAGTTTATTCATCTTTGCTCCACTAGTTCAATGGCTTTTGAGTTACATATCCAAATATTTCTCACCTTGACCCTAAGTCACATTACAACCCTTGAAAAGACCTTATGATTTGTGTTATGCGTGTGATCTAATTGGTGGAGAATGAAAAGATATGCAAGCATATGGTAGATCATCTTCATTGGAATGAATTTGAGCGAAACACTTACCCTTTAAACACATGAGAGTTGAGTGCTTATTCCCGTGAGTGTCTACATGTTTGGTTTACCCTATCTTCATATGAAAGTTCTAGCTAATTGATTATGAGTTGCATGAGAATGTTGTTCATGATGTGTTATGCGTTTTGAAAAAGTTTGATTGTTCTATGTTCATGGCATTACGACCTGGGTGTTTTTAGGAAATTAAAATTGAATTTTGCTCGAGGACAAGCAAAAGCTAAGTGTGGAAAAATTTGATAGGAATGTAAAATACATATTTTTTCCTCCTTATTTTATGTGCTCATATGATTATTTTGTGCCAAAATGTACTCATTAATCTCATATTTTGATTTAGGTGACAATTTAATGGAGATGACGTAATTTGGAAGAAATAGGTGAAAATGGACCAAAGTGAAAGAAAATGAAAGTTCAAGGACTAACGTGCAAATACACAAAAGTTGTGTCGAACCTCACGATGAAGATTTGAGAGTGTTAGGAGTCAATTGGATGAAAGAAGACATCAAAGGGATGAAATATCATCAAAGTATGATCACACATCAATTTCTAATCGAAAAAGTTATGCATCGATTTTCAACCTCATATTGAGACCCATTTTTGACATAGAAAATGATCAAATTGGAAGATGATATCTGAAGTAAAGTTGTAGCCCTTTGAGTTAGATTTCCAACTCATCTTGAATCACTACAATTGGACATCAGGAGTGGAAGATATGACCAAAATACTAAAAACTGTCCGACAAAGAAAATTGCTAACACTATGCGGTCGCATAGTGTTAATTTCTTGCGACCGCATAGACCATTACCGAGAGTTTGAGGGTTGAATTTATTTGTTCTATGAGACTGCATGACTTTATACTAGTGGTAATTGGATCAAATAGCCTCTTTCATAATACATTTTGGGATTTTATCCTTTGACCAAAATAATATGTTTAAAATAAATATTTTAAATCATAATTTATAAACTACCTAATATACCCTGATTCAACAAAACTTAAATTCCCCTTTTCTCAAATCAATTGAATTCCCAAAACCTAAATCTAATACATTTCTTCTCTCCGATCCTAAACTGTTCCTATTTTCTCTTCGTGTTTTTGTCATCTCCAAACCCTTCTGTCATTCAAAATCGGTTGCCTTCATAGATTGATAGAACTAAAACTCGTGAACAATCACTAAGAACCAATTTCATAGTGGGCTATCCTCAAGTATGAATGTTTCCTCTTTCCTCAATTGTTCAAATCCCCCAAAGAAGAATCAAAGAAGCCCATAAGTTTCAGTTGGTGTTGTGGTGCTTTGGGGACTGGGATGGTTATTATTTTTAGCTTTTGAATAATTCAAATTTTCACGCTTCCATATTTCTCTATTGTTTTCTGTTATATCTTGTTACTTTTGTTTTTGTCTTTCTTGGGTCCATTTTTTCTATACCAGTTTGGTTTGATTATTCAGTTTCTGGGCTTTATTTTTGTCATTCAGTTACAACTTTTGGTTGTTTGGCGATGAACGACAATTATATCAATATGCGTGGTTATGCAATGAGAATATTGATTAGGATTGTTAATTGGGGTTCTGAATTAATTGATTTTTTCCTTGTTTATTTTTGTTTTCGAAATGATTGAATTGAATTTTTTTTTACAATTCTTTTGATCGTCCTGTGTTTGTGGTCTAATAAATAATCCTTAAATTGCATGTGAATGTATATTTGCAGTGTGTGTAATTTCACAAAATTATGATATCATGGTCATTTGTTGTGTGCTAAATCATGAAATTTTCAGTCTAGCTTTCATAAATGATGTTGGCTCGGCTATTGAGATGAGGGGCAAGAGATGATTAGATGAAAATGAGCTGTGTCCTTTTGACATTTTTCGCATGATGGTTACCTATAGAGTTCTTTTCTATTTTTTTGATAAACTTCTCTCCGAGTATGATGTCTATAATTGTTTGAGATTTAAGTTTTTGATAATTTGATATTCTTAATGTAGTTCTGGAGTTACATGTGTATTTATGTTGTTTTGTGTATGTTATTGGTTTCTAGGGGTGAGTTGGAGGGGTTCTCAACATTATAGCTATTATAGAAATTTTAATGTAGTTCTGGTGTTACATGTGTATTTATGTTGTTTCCTTATTGTTTTTCCAGGGGTGAGAGGAGAGGGTTCATGTGAACATTATAGCTATTACAGAAAGTGCATTCATTCTGAAGTGTTGTTGCTGGTGTTTACTTGTTTTCATGTTTAACTGTTGTGGAGCAGGCACATATTCCTCCTCTCGGTTACTTTGTACCCCTAGAGAAACCTAGCTCCGACGACCATCCTTATTTGAGAAAGAGAGCAAGGATGCGTAGGTGGCTGTGTTGTACCTGTCAAGTGGATGAGTCTTACCCATCAAATGACAATGAGGTCCTTAAGAGCCCAAGAAATCATGCTGGTGGTATATGGTCTTACCTGAATGAAATGTTGCGAGCTCTGATGAAATAGAAAGAATGGTATACCATTCAAGTACGAGTTATATGCCACTTGGTGCTTTTTTTGCACATTGTACTTCTCTTGACCACATAGGGAGAAAAGAATAAAGAAAGAACTAGAAATGCATGCTTATTAGGGCTTTGTATTACATCAATGATATGAAATTAATTGTGGTTCCAATGATTTGTAGTTTCATAAAGTAGCTTAGATGCTGATTTTATCTTGTTAGTATTAGTTTTTGTGATTGAGTAGGGATGATAGATTATGGAACATGTGTATGGATGTTAACTAGTGTTGCTATGAAATTTTGCTATGTTTTCCATTGTATGAATGTTTTATTCAAACATTGAAGCAGTTAGGGTTGAAACAGAGTTGCAGTTTTTATGACAGCTTGTATATTTATGCGATGGAAAAATAGATTATATTATTAACTACGCAAATTCACCCAGTCTAAAAACTGCAGTTATACATTTAAAACGACAACATGTCATTTTGGGTCACGAGGTCTCGATTTCACTACGAAACAAGTATTGGAATATCGTAGATGACTTGTCCGGGCTGAATGAGCAAAAATTATGCGAACTGAACACTGAATTAAAAAAATGGCAGTCGTACGTTTAAAACGTTCATGTGCCATTTTAGGTGATGAGTCGATTTCAGTGGGAGACGTACTATGTTTTGTATACCCTAAACGGCAGTCATACTTGTAAAATGATATTATGTCGTTTTGGGTAACATGGTCTCGATTTCACTTGTACATATTGAATGATCACACGTGCTATGTTTTTGTATACTCTACCCCCTAAATGGCACCCTTACGTATAAAATGACAACATATCATTTTGGATCAAGGAGTTTCAAATTCACTCCAAAATTAGTAAAATAGTGTTTCGAACATCATTAAAGATTTGTACATGTTGAACAATTTGTTGAAATATAGTTAAAAAATTTATCCCAAAATTTTTATGTGGTTATGGGCGTGAATGAACCAAAACGGACACTAAATGAGTAGAAACGTCAACCATACGTTTAAAACGATTAGATGCCGTTTTGGGTCACAGGGTCTCGATTTCACTCAAAAACTAGTCGATCATAGTTTGAAACATCTTAGTAGACTTGTACATGTTGAATTAACTAATTTATTGAGTATCTTATCTCACAAATGGAATATGATAGAATTTGTATTACTTACTTTCATAGTAAAGTAGAGTGTAAGTTATTTACAAAACAATAGTGTTGGTCACTATCGGATGAACTATGTATCTTACTTGTTCAAATATGGCAAAAACTTGAATTCGTTTAACTTTTATATAAATATAAGTGAATATAAAGTGAAATGAACACAAAACTAATTGAAATAGCAACTAGTCATTTAAAATGTCAGCATGTCATTTTGGGTCATAGTGTCTCAATTTCACTTTAAAACTATGCAATCATTTTTTTAACATCTTTTTTTTATAATCGTGGATGTCCGGGCCATATTACGCGCACTCGACTAATCCCACAGGGCCCTAAAGTTTACAGCCGGGTACTCACCTTAGAGGCCCTGATGGGACTCGAACTGGTGACCATTTGGGAGCAAACCAATAGCATGACCAATTGAGCAACCCTTCAGAGTTTTTTTATTAATATCTTTAAAGACTTATATAAGTTAAACAAACTAATTTCTTGAGTATCTTATCTATAATTGAAATATAATGGAGTTTTGGACATTTACCTTCATTCATAGTGAAGACTAGTATAGTTTACGTATGGAACAATGTTGTTGATCATTATCGAGTGAACTTTTTTTTTTTTATCGATCTTGGAAGTTTAATGTTGTTTATTGATTTTACTCCAAATATAGTGAATGTTTTTCAACTTTTCATTTTCATGTGGATACGAGAGAATATAAAGTAAAACAAATACAAAATTAGTTAAAACGTCATCACATCGTTTATAAAGATAGCACGTCATTACAGTTACGAACTCTAAATTTCACTTCAATTATGGTTAAAACATGTTTTTCATTAATTTTCATGTGGATATGAGGGAATATAAAGTGAAATGAATACAAAATTTGTTAAAACGGTACTTAGTAGTTTAAAAAGGCATGTTGAGTAATTATAAGTTTTTCTCTTTTGTCCTATATCCTAAAATCTATACCCTTTACCCTGAAACCTAAACCCTAAATGGCAACCCTCCGTTTAAAATGATCAGATGCCGTTTGAGGTCACGGGGTATCTATTTCACTCTGAAACTAGTAAAATACTGTTTGAAACATCATACATGACTCGTACACATTGAATGACCACACGCGCTATGTTTTAGATACCATACTTGCTACTTAGTTTTTCTTTATTGTCAAATGTGGTATGTTTACTACCAAAGAATGACTTACTATAGTTTGAACAAATACTTCAACCGCAACGTCGAAATATAGTTAAAACTCTCATCCCTAAACTTTCATGTGGTTACGAGCATAAATGAATCGAAACAAACACTAAATGAGTAGAAACGTTAGCCATATATTAAAAACGACCAAATTCCGTGTTGGGTTATGGGGGTATCGATTCACTCTGAAATTAGTAAAATATGCTATTTTTTTATACCACACTTGCTACTTACGTTTTTCTTTATTGCCATGTATAGTGTAGTTTTCTACCATATTATGGAGTGACTCATTATAGTTTAGATACATGTGTCGACCGCAACATCGAAATATAGTTAAAACTTTCATTCTTAAACTTTCATGTAGTTATAGACGTGAATGAACCGAAACAAACACTAAATGAGTAAAAAATTCAAACATATGTTTAAAACGAACATATGTCATTTTGGTTTGAACAAACAGTGCTACTGTTATAGTTACTAAAAATCTAATCAAAATAGCTATCAAAATTTATCAAAAACCATCACAATTTCAAGATTAAATTCAAAAATTAACATTCATCCATCCATAATAGACGTGAATGAACAAACACAAACACTAAATGAGTAAAAATATCAACCATACATTTAAAACGTCTAGATGTCATTTTAGGTGACAAGGTCTCGATTTCATTCAAAAAATAGTCGATCACAATTTGAAACATTTTAGAAGACTTGTACATGTTGAATTAGCTAATTTATTGAGTATCTTATCTCACAATTGGAATATAATGAAATTTGTATTACTTACCTTTATTCATAGTGAAGTAGAGTTGTAAGTTACTTACAGAACAATATTGTTGGTCACTATTGGATGAACTTTGTGTCTAACTTGCTATTCAAATATGATAAAACCTTGAATTTTTTAATTTCTATATAAATATAAGTTAATAGTGAAAAGAACACAAAACTATTTGAAATGGCGACTAGCAAATTAAAATGTCATCATTTCATTTTGGGTCACAAAGTCTCAATTTCACTTTAAAAATATTCGATCATGTTTTTGAACATTTTAAAAGATTTATATAAGTTAAACAAACTATCTTTTTGAGTATCTTATCTATAATTGAAATATAATGGAATTTTGGATATTTACCTTCATTCATAGTGAAGAATAGTATAATTTACTCATGGAACAATGTTGTTGATCACTATCGGGTGATTTTTTTTTTTTGAAAGTTTAATATTGTTTATTGAGTTTACTCTAAATATAGTGATTTTTTACTTTAATTTTTGTGTAGGTACGAGAAAATATAAAGTGAAATATATACAAAATTAGTTCATCAAATCGTTTATAACAATAGCATGTCATTTTGGTTGCGAATTCTAAATTTCACTCAAAATATAGTTAAAAATTTTTTTTCATTAATTTTCATGTGGATACGAGGGAATATAAAGTGAAATGAATACAAAATTTGTTAAAACGGCACTTAGTCGTTTAAAAAGGCAGCATGCCATTTTGCCATTGATTTTAAATTGGATATGAAAAGTGAGAATGAATGATAAAAAAAAAAAAAAAGTTGAGACTATGGTTTTAAATGATTTTTGGTTATGTATGCCATGTACTAGAGTCGATTAAACTTCTGAAGAATTCATAACATGATTGAATAAATGATCTTCTAACTTAGAGTTAATTAGTTCAGTTATTTTCTTTGAGGATGGTAGTAACTAAATGTTGTAGACAAAAGTGAGATTTTGAGCCTTTTGACTGACATATCCATATCAATCCTACTATTTTCTTTCATGAGTGATTTTTCCATGAATTTGCTTCTCTAGAACTTGCCTTGATTCTCTTCAAAACCATATTGATACATGCATGCATGAATGTGATTAAGGCCATCTTTGTTACATAAGTTAGCCACCTTAGCCAAATAGCCTACCCTGCAATTAATTTTGTCCCTTTGTTGAGCCCCTTTGAGCCTTATTGCCTTTTCTTTTTTGTAAATCCACGTTACAAGCTTTAAACAGGAAAAACAACGTCTTTACCCAAGTCTTAGAGCTAGTGGAGTATTGTTCATCATCATGATATGTGTGGATGTGCAAGAAAATAAGTGTAGGGTATCAAAATTTTTGGTAGTGCTATAATTGGTGAATTGGAACAAATTTTCTATGTCAATTCATGGAGTTCCATTGTTGGTGTAACATTTGGAGTTTATATTTTGCGAAAAAAAAAAAGAAAAAAAATGAATGATAGAAGGAAAAAAAAAAAAAAAGAAATTAAGTGATGGACAGGAGAATTATTTTAAGGTTACAAAAATATCTATGTTCATAATTCTTCATACGTTTCAAAAAAGGGTTCGATTTGTGTGGGATAGATGCAAAGTGAAGAAATTATTTGGTGGAGTAGTTGATTTTACATATCTTATGAATATATTTGAGCTAAGTTTATTCATCTTTGCTCCACTAGTTCAATGGCTTCTGAGTTACATATCCAAATATTTCTCACCTTGACCCTAAGTCACATTACAACCCTTGAAAAGACCTTATGATTTGTGTTTGCGTGTGATCTAATTGGTGGAGAATGAGAAGACATGCAAAATTATGGTAGATCATCTTCATTGGAATGAATTTGAGCGAAACACTTACCCTTTAAACACATGAGAGTTGAGTACTTATTCTCGTAAGTGTCTACATGTTTGGTTTACCCTATCTTCATATGAAAGTTCTAGCTTCATAATGTGTTATGTGCTTTGAAAAAGTTTGATTGTTTTATGTTCATGACATTACGACCTAGGTTTTTTAGGAGATTAAAATTGAATTTTGCCTGAGGACAGACAAGCAAATGCTAAGTGTAAGGGAATTTGATAGGAATGTAAAATACATATTTTTCCCTCCTTATTTTCTGTTCTCGTATGATTATTTTGTTCCAAAATATACTCATTAATCTCATATTTTGATTTAGGTGGCAACTTAATGGAGAATACGTAATTTGGAAGAAATAGATAAAAATGGACCAAAGTGAAAGGGAATAAAACTTCAAGGACTAATGTGCAAATACACAAACGTTGTGTCGAACTCACGATGAAGATTTGAGAGTGTTAGGAGTCAATTGGATGAAAGAAGACATCAAAGGGATGAAATATAGTCAAAGTATGATCACACATCAATTTTCAATCGAAAAAGTTATGCATCGATTTTCAACCTCATATTGAGATCCATTTTTTACATAGAAAACAATCGAATTGAAAGATAATATCTGAAGTAAAGTTGTAGCCCTTTGAGTTAGCTTTCAAACTCATCTTGAATCACTACAATCCAACATCAGGAATAAACGATATGACCAAAATACTAAAAGTTGTCCGACAGAGAAAATTGCTAACACTATGCGGTCGCATAGTGTTAATTTCTTGCGACTGCATAGACCATTACCGAGAGTTTGAGGGTTGAATTTATTTGTTCTATGCGACCGCATGACTTTATACTATGCGGTCGCATAGAAGACTTTCGAGGCAAATTTTTTAGTTTCCTAATTCCAATCAAACACTTATGAAAACAAATTTCTCTACACTTTATAAACCCTAGAAGACGTCCAGAACGCACAGAATGGCTACTAACTATTTTTCTCTCTTTTATTCTTAGATTTTTCATGTGTAACTAATTCTTGGTGCTTGATCGAAGGATACCGAAGTCTTGAAAATATTATAACTGTGAGATCCATCTATTTTCATTGTTTAATCTATATTTTTAGTATTGAATGTTCTTCTGCGCGTAATTATATGGTTGTCATGCTTGATTGCTAAAAAGACATATTAGTTTATTATGTATAATTATTAGGGCTACGAGATAGGACTGCACTACAAGCTTTCGTGTATATATAAGAGAAATCGTGTAAACAATTTTTTAATTATTATCGCACGAACTTTATTAAACTATAATTATAAAAAAAATGCAAAATTGCTAATTGATCGAAAATATATTCTAATTTTTTGACATTTTTTGTCAAAAAAAAAAGGAATAAAAAGGAGAGGAGTTTGAATTTTTTTTCATCTCGATTTCATCCATATTATTCTTTTTTCGTTATTCTTTTTTTCTTTAGACCATCTCCTGTCCACTTGTCACGAGAAAATGAATTGATTCGATTCAATGACACCAACTGATGTTAGCAAACTCGAGCTTGAGCTTGACCCATCATAAATGGGTCTTCTGGCCCAATACTGAGGTTGGGCTACAATCTAGTTCGGTCCCAGCCTCATCGACCTACGTAACCCGACCTCGCCTAACTATGTTGGGCCCCTTTCAAGGTCGGGCCCCATCGTTTGACACAACCTCGTCCCCTTACTCACGTGCCCTTAAAACCCCAGTCCAATCCAAACACTAGCCCTCCCTCCAGTTGCCTTAAGTTTTACCTTAACTTGAATAATGGAATCCTAGCACAACCAGAACCCATTGAGGGAAAATTCAATCATTTTAGGACTCCACCACCAACCTCTATTAATACCTAACCCGACCTCATCATTTAGGTACGTTTTTCATGAGCATTCAACATAAGTTTCTCTTGATCACTTGTCTAACTTAGGCATCAAAGGGACGACGATGACACACCTCGATGCCTTTGTTTTAGGTATTAAAGATTGGATCACGCGTAGCTCTCAACTTCGGGTCGGGTTTGTCTAGGTACGATTTTTGGTAGCATCATTGGCACCGTCTGTGGGATCCACTACCAAAAGCCATGGCTAACACACGCTCGGGGCATCTTCAGGGAAGCTTATCCGCTCCTTACTAACCCAGCCCCGTAGGAGGATACGTCAGGAGAACCACCGCATCCACTCACAATAGTCATACCAGCCACATTCGAAGAGCTTCGCCAGCAAGTGGCCACATCAACTTAACTACTACAAGAGAGAAGCACACCTCCAGTACCATCCCCGCAAAGTGGTAATATGGCCGATGCTTGGGCTCCAGGTCCCAGCCACGCTGAGGATAGAACGTTAGGCATCCCCCAAACACCCATTAATCTGAGATTGGTTGCAATGGACTAAGCAGATCTGACAAGGATTATTCAAGAAGGGATCACAACTGGGATGCTTCAGAAGTCCCAGACGGTAACATGATTCATTCCTAATAACCGTTCACCCCCGAAGTCTTATCACATTTCCTACCGGATCGTTTCAAATATCCTCGAGTGAAGGAGTATGATGGGACGACGGACATCATCAACCACTTTAACATATAGGCCGACATCATGAACTTACAGATTTCACCCGATGCCATAAGGTATAAAGCCTTTCCTCATACATGACTAACGCCGCCAGAGATTGGTTTTCTACACTAGAGCCTAACTCCATATCTTCATTCGCGGACTCGGTCGATAAGTCCTCTACGTTCTTTGCAAGTAGCAAGCGCATAAGAAAAACAACCGCATCACTCGTATACATGCGTCAAGGACCTAATGAGACTCTTTACAACTTCATAACAAGGTTCAACAAGGAAAGACTTTTGATCCTAGACCTACATATCACAACCACGGTCTCTGCTCTTACATATGCAGTAAAGTACGAGGCGTTCAAGATGTCTATATAAAAAACTCTCCCTTAGTCAATAACTGACCTTCTCACCAGGGCTAAAATGTACATTAACATGGAAGAAATAATGTTTCTAAGAAGAGGTGCCCCACTAGTAACGAAACCCGACTTGAAGAGGCCCCATGAGTCCACCCAACGTTCGGATCTTTCTCGGAGCCAATCAAGACAAGAAGCCCCCGACGACCTTCACCCGATTAAACAACACGAGGTTGAACATTCTGATGGAGATCAAGGACCTCAAGGAGTTGAAGTGGCCTCCCAAGCTACAATCTCCTCCTGAAGCTCGCGACAAGAGTAAATATTGTGACTTTCATAGAGATCATGGCCACATGATGGAAGGGTACTTTGCCCTAAAGCGAGAGATCGAGTCCCTCATTAGGAGGGTTTTCTAAGTGCACATGTAAGTTAAGACAAGCGTCCCTAGAACAGTCAGAATAAGGGGAGGCCACTGGCAACAACAGGGATCAGCAACCGACCGCAGTTACCATCAACATCATTATTGGAGGGACGGCCTCAGGAGGCGGCACTAGCAATAGGTATAAGTAGTATGCATGATAATACCCCCTGATCTTGAGCATGGATGTAAGCAGCATAGAAGACATAACTTTCGGAGTGAAGGACTTGGATGGTGCATCTTTTCCACATGATGACGCCTTGGCTATATCAGCAATCATTGCTAACTTTGACGTGAAAAGGATCCTGGTGGACAACGGTAGTGTGGCAAACGTATTGTCACATGAGGCTTTCAGAAAGTTGGTATTTCGACAGAACAGCTCAAACCAGTCAAAACTCCTCTTCAGGGTTTTGGAAGAGGTATTGTCATTCCGGAGGGTATTGTTAGTTTACCTCTTACCTTGGGATTAGAGGGAAAGTAGGTAACGCAGATCACGACATTCCAGGTCGTTCGTACTCCCATGGCTTACAACGCCATACTTGGGATCAAGGTAATTGTCTCAACATTCCACCTTGCAGTAAAGTTCCCCACAAGCAAAGGGGTTAGAGTGGTTCAAGGAAGCCAAGAAGTGGCTAGACAGTGTTATGTAACCAGCGTTAGGGAGATCAAGTTTGACGTCATGCAGTTATCAGAGGTGGAGCTCGATCTCGACCACCGGGAAAGGTTGGCACCAGTTGAAAAAATGGATGAGGTCGAGCTCGAGCCTGGCAAGAAAGTTACTATTAGTCTAGGCCTTGACGACATAACCAAGGACGAGCTCATCAGCTGTTTGACCCGCAACGTTGATGTATTTGCTTGGAGCGTGGAGGACATGCCTGGAATAGACCCCACAATTGCAGTACACAAACTCAACGTAAACTTGAGTGCAAGACCAGTAAAGCAAAGAAGGACACAGTTTGTGCCATAACGAAGGAAGGTTATACGAGAAGAAATTGCAAAACTCCTTAAGGTTAGCTTCATACGAGAGGTCCAATACCCTGATTGGCTTGCCAATGTGGTCCTGGTCAAGAAAGCTAATGAAAAGTGGCGGGTTTGCATCGACTTCACAGATCTAAACAAAGCATGTCCCAAGGATAACTACCCCTACCCCGAATTGACAATCTTGTGGATAGTACCTCGAGACATAAGTTATACAGCTTCTTGGATGCTTTTTCTTGGTACCATCAAATTTTAATGTCGGAGGAAGATCAGGAGAAGACCTCATTTATGGCGTACTCGGCCATATACTATTATAAGGTCATGCCATTCGGGTTAAAAAATGCAGGAGCTACATATCAAAGACTTGTCAATAAAGTCTTTGCCAACATGATAGGAAAAAACATTGAGGCCTACGTTGACGACATGGTTGTCAAGAGCAAGCAGGTAGACTGTCATGTTACTGACCTAGAAGAGGTCTTTGCTACACTACGAAGGTACAAGATGAAGCTAAATCCTGCTAAGTGTGCATTTGGAGTAGCATCCGGTAAGTTCTTGGGATTCATGATCACCCATAGGGGAATAGAGGCCAACCCCGACAAGATAGAAGCCTTGGTTTCAATGGAACCACCAAGGTGTAAGAATGATATACAGAAACTAACAGGTCGAGTTGCGGCACTGAACATGTTTGTATCTCGGGCAGCAAATATGTGCTTTCCATTTTTCAAAATCCTAAGAGGTAACCAAAGTTTTGATTGGAATGAAGAGTGCAATACAGCTTTTCAAGAGCTAAAGAAAGCTTTAGCAATCCCGCCGGTCCTCGTTAAACCAGAGCCTGGTGATACGTTGTTACTGTATTTGGCTATCTCTGAAAGTGTGGTTCTAGTGAAAGAGGTCAGTAAGGTCCAGCGACCTATATACTACATAAGCAAAGTACTCCTAGATGCAGAAACTCGGTACACATTGGCTGAACAACTTGCTATTGCTTTGGTTGTGGCTGCTCGGAAACTCTGCTAATACTTTCAGTCCCATCCGATTGTTGTCCTCACTAATCAGCCATAGAGATACATACTTTAGAAGCCGAATGCCTCTGGAAGACTACTTAAATGGGCAATTGAGCTAGGATAGTTTGACATAGAGTTTAAACTACGTCATGCGATCAAGACGCATGCATTTGATGACTTCATTACAGAGCTTACCCCTAGCACTCGGGGACCACAGGGTGGTGACCCGAGCAAGACCCCGAAGGTTTGGGGATATACGTTGATAGAGCCTCCAATAGTTCAGGGTTGGGTGCAGGAGCTATCATAACTAACCCGACAAGAACGGTCGAAATTTAATGTGCATTTAGGTTTGAATTTGAAGCCACCAACAACGAAGCGGAGTATGAAGTTGTCATTCTAGCATTAGAGCTGGCGCATAACCTCGGGCTCGAGAATGTCAATGTGTTCAGTGATTCCCAACTTGTGGTGGGCCAGACCGAAGGCACCTTCGAAAGAAAAGATGAAAGATGAACCTATACTATTTGACGGCGCATGACCTCCAGAGGAAGTTTAAGAGCTATGAGATTATGAAAATTGCAAGAGCTGACAACTCGAAAGCCGATGCACTATCTAGACTCATGTTTATGGAAATGGACAGACTTGATAGAACGGTACATTTAAAAATAGTAACAGAACCCAGCATCAACCCGAAGCCCAGTATCATGGACATCGACAATGAGCCCTCTTGGATGGACCCGATAATGGAGTATTTAAAAGCAAAAACCTACCATCTGACCCTCGGGAGGCAATAAGCATTAAAGCTAGAGCAGCGAGGTATTGTATTATCGGAGGAATTTTGTTTCGCAAAAATCTTACTTTACCCTACTTGAGGTATCTTGACACGAACTCGGTAGCAGGATTAGTGTGGAAATCGTGGGATTATTTGAAAACGCCGAGAAAGCCCAAATTCAGGTTATAGATGGTAGAATCCTAACCCGAGCCTCACGAACCAAGAACCTAAGGTATATTAAACCTTATACCCGTTGATGTGCAGAAACAAGAATCATGATTTTGCGAACGCCACAAAGGGTGCCTAATCCTTTGATAAATTCTAAGGGTTGAACGTCACAAATATAATAATATATTTGATAAGTTCGGTAGTTCATTCAAGAACCAATGAGAGAAAAATCTCGTTAATTCATTATCAAAAGTCTTGGTTTTACAATGAAATAAATCTTATATTTATACTAATGCTAGAAAACCTAGTAAAAACGTAATTAGGTTACAAAATATTGTAAAATTGGAAATAAAATAGAATTCTAGTCTAACAAGGAAATTCGCGTCAAAACAGTTTTCTTGGATCCGGACAGCTTTCAGTATTTTGGTCATATCTTCCTCTCCCGATATCTGATTGAGGTGATTCAAAATGCGTTGGAAAGCTTACTTCAAGAGCTACAAATCTTCAAATTTGAATGTATTCTATACCAAAAATGGGTCTCAAACTGAGACTGAAAATTCGAGTGCTTTCCAACCCGTTCCGGCTTCCGTCCCCAACATGTTACTTGACAATTGGCTTGTTTTCTTCAATATTATGGACTTCGTTGCTCGAACATGTAAATGACCAACTTTATCAACTCTTTGAAGTCTCAAACTTGGCCCTTCCCTCTCTCCAACAATCATCAAAATCTTGATAAATTGTGGCGCATCCCGGATCATATCATACTCTCCCTCTTCAAGAGGATTCGTCCTCGAATCCGTACCTTCAATGCCCAGATTATAACCCTTGCTGCCAATCAATGCAAGAACATGAAATAACCCATCACCTCTAGGATGCAATTTGGACCTCCTTTGAACTCGCCGCCTTCGATTGTAAACCCAATCACCTTCACCTGGATCAAAGTGTGCTCGCCTCGACTGCTTGATCTTGCAAGTTTGGGATGCTCCCATAGCAACTCCATCTGATGAATATCCATGCATTCTCCTTGCTTTACTTGGTCCATGCACTTGTAACAATATCACTTCTAATGTACCAATGTTGTCCCTTCGATCATCTTCTTCACTCAGCCCTCTGCATATGAAATTCCTCCAGTACCTTTGATACTCCGTCGTCTCCTCGGGAATCACAAAGTCAATTTTCGGCAAATAAGAGAAATTCAACTGAAGCTCAATCCCTGGGTCGGGTGGTACTCCAATGGGGTAGTTTGCTGGAATAAAATCTTCGGTAACCTGCAAAATAGAAATAGCCAAACTAGGGAGGGAATTGTTAGTTTTCACCAAAGCTCTCTCTCTCTCTCACCCTCATTTTCAATCAAGCTCACTTCTGACCTTTCTTTTCTCCCTGAAGGATCACTTTCTCTTACCTCTTGTGGCCCCTTTTCATTTTTTGCCACCTCTCCACTCTCATTTTTGTTTTCTACCTCTTTTCTCTCATGAGGCTCATCTCTTTTTTCATCACACTTAGCCACCTCACTCCTCTCTCTCTCTCTACCTCTCTTCTCACTTTGAGTTGATCATCATAAGCCCCTTGTGTTGCCAAGCCAGCCAGAGTGATTTTCACCCCGTCCCGAAGAAAGCTATACATATTCCTCACCACATCATACACAACTTTCTTCTCACGCCTCCAAGGTTTCCCCAACAAGACATGGAACGACCTCAAGGGAACTACATCACACCACACCTCATCACTATATCTCCCAATGGTGAATTTTATTAGAGCCTGCTCGGTCACATCTACCTTTCCACACCCCTTCAACCAAGTCATCCTATAAGGACTGAGATGTTGTTGTACATGTAACCCCAATTCTTCAACCATAGTGATGCTAACCAAGTTTGATATGTAGTCCCTATCAATAGCTAGACTGCATACCTTACTACCCACATAACACCGAGTTTGAAAAATATATCCCCAATCACCATCCATCCCCTTTATATAGATTTTCTCACGATGTCGAAAAAAGATTTCTAATATCAAGATGATGAATTAGACATAGATGAGCAAGAAGGAATTTGTTTTCTTACTCAGGAACACAAGTGAAGAAAGAACGATTTTTTTTTGGGGGACTCGGTATGGATGAACAGTACCGTACGGATGAACAATAATTTTTTTTTGGATAAACTCAAAATTGGACTACGAGATCAACGAAACAAACGAAAGTTGATTTGGATGCTAGATTAGCCCAAAAAACATTCTAAATCTGTAATAAAAGAACAAAAATAAAAGACTCGAAACAAAAGAAAAAATAGAACCTGAATCTGGAGCCCAAGTTCTTATACCAAATGACGCGAACCCAGGAGCGGGATCAGCGTGAAAATCATGAAATTAATTGAAAATGTCGGGAAAGCCCAAATTCAGGTTGTAGATGATAGAATCCTGACCCGAGCCTCACGAACCAAGAACCTAAGGTATATTAAACCTTAGACCCGTTGATGTGCAAAAACAAGAACCATGATTTTACGAACGCCACAAATGGTGCCTAATCCTTTGATAAGTTCTAAGGGTTGAACGCCACAAATATAATAATATATTTGATAAGTTCGGTAGTTCATTCAAGAACCAATGAGAGAAAAATCTCGTTAATTCATTATCAAAAGTCTTGGTTTTACAATGAAATAAATCTCATATTTATACTAATGCTAGAAAACCTAGTAAAAACGTAATTAGGTTACAAAATATTGTAAAATTGGAAATAAAATAGAATTCTAGTCTAACAAGAAAATTCGCGTCAAAACAGTTTTTTCGGATCTGGACAACTTTCAGTATTTTGGTCATATCTTCCTCTCCTGATATCTGATTGAGGTGATTTAAAATGCATTGGAAATCTTACTTCAAGGGCTACAAATCCTTTAGAAATAAAAATCTTCAAATTCGAATGTATTCTATGCCAAAAATGAGTCTCAAACTGAGATTGAAAATTCGAGTGCTTTCCAACCCATTCCAGCTTCCGTCCCCAACATGTTACTTGACAATTGGCTTGTTGTCTTCAATATTATGGACTCCGTTGCTCGAACATGTAAATGACCAGCTTTATCAACTCTTTGAAGTCTCAAACTTGGCCATTCCCTCTCTCTAACAATCATCAAAATCTTGATAAATTGTAGTGCATCCCGGATCATATCATGTCTTAAGCCCTCCGAGTCTCTCCAAGCTTTAGCAGAGGTTCACGAAGTCATATCTGGAAATCATCAAGGGGCTCGTGCATTTCCCTACAAGCTTATAAGGTATGGGTACTACTGGTCTAACATGAAGCGAGATGCCTCGGACTATGTCAAAAGGTGTTACAGTGCCAAAGGTTCGACAATATCATACATATCCCCACCGAGGATCTAACATACATCCCCTGTGTTGCGCCCTTTGAGCAATGGGGAGTTGACGAGGGTTAGCTAAAATTCTTGCAATTTTTGAGGATTTTGGAGATATATGTGTTCGGGTTTTCATGAGGTAGACCATAAAATTAGATAGCCTTAATATGACAACCTAGTTAGTACATGGTCACAATGCCCTAGAGGTGTACTTATCTGACAAGTAGTTTACCATAAATTATAATAAGTACACCACACTGATTGTAGACGTCAATTTCATCTCAATAACTAAAAACCAATCAGAAATCACATCATGTGACATTTGCAAATAAGTCCCCATTTTTTGCTTTTATATTTTATAAATAAATGCAAAAATGAAAGCACACAAAGTAAACACACAAACTAAAACAAGAAAAAATAATGTATATCAAATCAGTTTAATGCATCAAGCATATGTCCAAGGATTTTCTCAATGTTTCAAATCTAACAGTGTCTAAGGCTTTTGTGAGTAAATCAGCCAATTGTGTTTTAGTATATATGTGTTCTAGAACAATTATATTTGTTTCAAATACGGCCTCATGAAGTGGTGTCTAATATTAATGCGTGCTTAGTCCTAAAATGTTGAACATGATTCTTAGATATGTTTATAGTGCTAGTATTATCATAGAACATGGTAATAGAGTCTTGATCAATACCATAGTCATTAAGCATCCACTTTATTCAGAGTAGCTATATACAGTAACTACCGACAACAATATACTCAACTTCTGCGGTAGATAAAAATATAAAGTCTTGCTTCTTAGCCAAAATAGAAGATTATTATCCATGTAGAAACAACACCCAGGTATTCTTTTCTTATCATCTATGTTTTTTACTCAGTCAACATCTATATGTCATGCAAGATGAAAATTAGAATCTTTAGTATACCATAAATCAAAGTTGGAGGTGCTATTAACATATCTATTTATTCGTTTCACTACTGCTAAGTGGGATTCTTTTGGTTTGGCTTGTGTCTTGTACAGACTCCAACACTGAAAGATATATTATGACGACTTGCAGTCGTATACAGTAGGCTGCCTATCATGCTCCTGTATAATATTGTGTCTATGTCTTTGCCCTAGTCTATGTAGATCATTAAGGATGTAGCAAGGAGTGTGCTCACTGCCTTGGTATTTTCCAAACCAAATTTCTTCACCAGATTCTTCGCATACTTAGCCCGTGAGATGAAGATTTCTATATCAACTTGTTTAACCTAAAAACTAGAAAAATAGTTTAGCATACAAACCATGATCATTATAAACTTGTTTTCTATAAAAGTAACAAATTCCTTGGATTTCTTTTCAGATGTAGAATCAAACACTATGTCATCAACATATGTTTTTTTACGCTACTATTAATCCTGATTTGAGCCCGATGAAAAAAGTTGTCAGCTCCTCCTCTCTTGTATCCCTTCTCAAGTAAAACATAGTCAATCTTTTGTAACAAGCCCAGAATGCTTGTTTCAATCCATATAGTACCTTTTTAAGTTTGAATACATGGCTAATAAGATATGGATCAACGAATCATTTTGATTGCTCTACGTAGGCTTCTTCATTTAAGATTTCATTTATGGTGGCACTTTTAACACCCATCTTATGAAGTTTAAATCTCATATGACATGTAATAGACAACATAAGTCAAATGGATTCAAGTCTACCATATGTGCAAATGTTTAATCAAAATCAATTCCTTCAAGTTGGGTATAACCTTGTGCCTTGTTCCTAACATTACTGTCATGTTCATTTGATTAGCTTTTGAAAATCCATTTTGTTCCAATCACATTTGTATTAGTTGGGCGAGGAACTAACTCATGTACATTATTTTGCTCAAGTTGAGCCATTCTTACTCATTGCTAATACCTAAGATTCATCACCAAGTGGCACAATCACATTTTTGGGCTCAATATATGAGGTTAGCACACATTCCCAAGTTTACTGGCAAGTCTCCTTCTGGTCACCACACCATCTCGAATGTCTGAAAGTAATTATCCAGTGAATGAGCTTTTCCTAAGAGGCTGCCTTTCGTTCTATAGTTCATCATCTTCATCTAGTAGGTCAAAGCCTCAAGTAACTTGTGCAAGATCAACAGAATCTACCATGGCTGTAATGCCCAGACCAGGAATGCTCAAAAAGATTTTGATAGGTGCTACTCATACCAACAAGGTGCACCTTCTTTTCCGGAAGCCCATTGTTAGAAACTCCAAAGTTAAGCATGCTTGGTTTGGAGCAATTCCATGATGGGTGACCCGCTGCGAAGTTTTCTCGAGGAGCATGCGAGTGAGGAAAAAATATGCTGAAAGGACCCATGTTGGTACAGTGGGGACAGTACGTCGTCGATCTAACGATCGAGATAGCCCGTTAAGTGGGACCTGGGTCATCACAAATGGTATCAGAGAGCGGTTACCAGCTTGAAATCGGGAACTAAGTGCTATGCGGGACAAAGTGCTATGCCATAGGGTGGGAGCCACCTCTTGAACCCGTGGCAACGGATCCTCAAACGGATAAAGCGCAACGAGGACTTTATGAGTCTAACGAGGGGTGATTGTAATACCCAGACCAGGAAAGTTTAAAAATATTTTGATAGGTACTACTCATACCAATAAGGTGCACCTTTTTTTCCAGAAGCCAATCGTTAGAAACTTCACAGTTAAGCGTGCTTGGCTTGGAGCAATTCCATGATGGGTAACTCATTGGGAAGTTTTCGAGGGGAGCGTGTGAGTGAGGACAAAGTATGCTGAAAAGACCCATGTTGGTACAGTAGGGACAGTATGTCGTCGATCTAAGTGGGACCCGGGTCGTTACAATAGCAGTTTTGTTAGGCTATCACTACTTGAATTTACAACACGATTTTCCTGAATATTTTGATTTTTTAATCCGTTCTTCCAAATTTTGGATTTCAGGTTGCTGTAAATAAGAAAAGAAGTCATCAATATCATCAATTTTAACATTAATAAGCTTAATAATGGTTTTAGTCCGCATGTTATAGATCATATAAGATCGACTATTTTTAGAATAGCCAATGAATACTCCCTCAATACTTTTAGGATTAAATTTGCCCAAGTGTTCCTTATCATTCAATACATAGAAATTGCTACCGAACATGTGGAAATATTTAAGATTTAGTTGTGTGGTACATTTTCTCTAAGACACGATTTAGGATATAGCAAGTAGTATGTACATCTTCAACCCACAATTTAACATGTAATTTCTTATTGTTAAACATCACCCTGACCATCTCTTGCAAAGACCTATTTTTCCTTTCTATTACACCATTTTGCACAGGAGTTTTAGGGGGTGAGAACTCATAGAAAATATCATACTCTTCATAGAATTTAGAAAAACTAACATTTTTAAATTTCTTTCCATGATCACTCCTAATTTTTACGATTTTAATCAACTCAATATGTTCTTCAGTGTTCAATTTTTGATATAAAAATGTGAATCTTAATCAAATTTTTCTCTTAAGAAATCTATCTAAGTTTTCCTTGAAAAATCATCTACACACATAAAATGTACCTTTTACCATCGAGGCTCTCAGCCTGTATAGGTCCCATAAAATCGATATGTTGTAGTTCAATATTGTGAGAGGCGATGTGATGATGACCTTGTTTGGGTGTAGTTCCATCTTGTTTACATTTTAACATGTACCATGCACACCTTCATGTTTTTCAGCAAGCATAAGTACTCATCTAACATCATTGAACTTGGTAAGTATGACCAGGTCTCCATAGGTTATGTGTTCCAATCATTTGTGCGCGAACCATCTAGCATAACAAGCTAGCTTCAGACTGTCAATAAGGAGTACATGGGAAAATAAATAAAACGTAATTCTTAACTGAAATCAGTTATCAAATTACGAATAAGGAATAGCCATTTGGCATAACTCAAAATTACTAGACTATCTCGACACTTGGAAGAAAATCTATAAATACCCCATCCCATTTGAAGAATATATACAACTCAAATACCTCCCTCTAAAATAGTTATTTCTGCTTTTGTTCTAGTTTATGCATCTAGACTATCAAATTTAGGAGATGAAACTCATAGTTAGGTGAGAGGTTTTTTGATAGTATTTACCTTGATATTTGATGCAATTGTTTATAAATAAAATTGTTAGATTCAATTTTTATCGTCAAACAATTGGCACCATTTGTGTGAATCTAGAGTAAAGTAAACCACAAAATTCCATTCTAACTTAAAAGTTTAGGATATGGAATAAATGAGTCTTGTAGAAAAAATCAAGAAGATAAGTCATCACCAAAAGCTATAATCAGAGGATATAGTAGTATCGAGCTCCTAAATAGTGATGCTAACCCAAAACAACCGTGGGAGGAAACATCGCTCAACCTGTTGACTAATCTTTCTCGTGCTCAACGCTGTTGTTTGAAAAAGAAGGCCTCTATTGCCAAAATAATCTAAAAAACGACAAAGAGCTTAACGATGTTAGTAGTAGAAAATGTATCATTGTGCACAAAAGCTGAAAATCTAGCAAAGGAGTGGCAAACAATTTAGGAGCAAACGAAGAAAAACACGTAGCTAGTCATTTTCTTAAGAAGAGCCTAGTCTCCAATTCTAAAAAATCAATGAGAGTTTAAGAAGAAAAAAAAAGAGTGTTATGAAGGTAAACACACAATAGGAACTAGGAACTATGACGATTAATCATACAATACACTTTTCGCTAAGAATCACGTAGATCTTTTGTGAAGAATAATGCACCAATTGCACTAAGAATCACCGAGCTCAATCTAGATTCAACACCATAATCAACCAAAGGAACAAATTCACAAACCAACACTTTCCATATGGTTGCTCCAACACATAGATAGCCCATAAAGAGCTTGGGGATGACTATCTCGAGAGCAAGAGAAAAAAGATCTTCCAAGAAAAGGCAATAAGCCAAGGCACAAAGCAAAGAGAAGGAATCAATTTTTCTCAAGAATACAAGGCTACTTACACTAACCTCATCAATTGAATAATGTTGGGGCGGATAGTATATAATAGGGCTAGGTGGGATTTTAGGTTAGAAGATACATTAGGCCCAATAACACGTAGTAGTGGGCTAGCAAACCGTAAGAGCTGTCCTAATTTGGGTTGGGCTATGAGCAACCCTAATTAAATTAAGTTGCTTCAAATGGCCCAAGTGGGTTACTTGAAAAGTTCAAGTAATTGTGGTGTCGATATACATTGAGTCAATTGGTCGATGCCGACTGAATAAGAGAACGAGACTTTCATCATCGCCCAAGGAGGTCGTTTGACAACAAATTACCTAACAAACTTCAACCTTGGTGTCAAAGGACTTGCAAAGAAAGAAATTACTAAGCATTAGTAATAATCCAGAAATGGTAAGACCAATAAAATTGGAAATCATTTACCTCCACTGATGTTTAGAAGATCTTTGCAACTTTTAAACTTCACCAACAGTAGCACTTTAGTACCCATGCCGGAAGGATTATATTGTGTGTGTTCTCAAATCTTACAACTTCTTGTGACACAATATCTCTAATGAAATTTAGTCTAGCATCAATGTGTTGTTCGTAAAAAATGAGATTCTTATATAGATATATAGAAGATTGACTATCTGAATACACCACATAATCATTTAGAACACACAGTTCATGTAAAAGGCCTCTAAGCCATAAAGCTTCTTTAATAGCTTCAGTAGTAGCAATGTATTCAGATTTTGTCGTGGATAGTGCAACTATGTATTGTAACTGTGATTTCCAACTAACACAAGAGTTAAACAAAGTTAACTCATAAGCATAAGTGGATTTCCTATTATCTCTATCCCCAGCATAGTCAGCATCACCATATCCCTTCAGTTTAACACCATCGTTATTAACACCAAACTTTAGACCTATATTACAAGTACCCTTTAAATACCTTAACAACCATTTTAAGGCTTCCCAGTGCTCAAGGCCAGGATTAGACATATACCTACTAAGAGTGCTCACAGCGAAAGATAAATTAGGCCTAGTGCAAACCATTAAATACATAACAAAACCAATCACATTTGAATATGAAATTCTACTCATGTATTCTACCTCCTTTTCATTACATGGAGCTTGATCTTTAGATAATACAAAATGATTAGCTAAAGGTAATGTAACATGTTTGCAATCATGCATGCCAAATTTCTTTAACACTTTAGAAATATATGATGATTGATACAAAAACAAGATAGAATTTGACCTATCTCTTTCAATTTTCATACCTAGAATCATTTTAGCCTTACCTAAGTCTTTCATGTCAAATTCACCATTCAAACTTGTTTTTATATCACTTATCCATTTAGATGATGAACTAACTAAGAGCATATCATCCACATAAAGCAATAAGAACACATAGTCATTACTTGCATCATTATGTTGGAAATAAAGACAATGATGAAACCCTGTAGATAGTACAAAAGAGTCAAAGCGTTTATACTACTGTCTAGGCGATTACTTTAAGTCGTATAAGGATCTTTTCAGAAAGCACACATAATCATACTTTAATTTATCTGTAAAACCTCTTGGTTGATTCATAAAGATTTGCTCATCAAGTTCACCATGTAAAAAGGTAGTTTTTACATCAAGTTGTTCAAGTTCTCAGTCAAAATGTGCAACTAATGCAAGTATGATCCTAATTGTAGTGTACTTAACAACAGGTGAAAAAATCTCATTGTAATCAACTCCCTCCTTATGAATGTATCCCTTGGCTACTAACCTAGCCTTAAACCTTAAGGGTTCAAATGCGCTAGTACCCTCTTTAAGCTTAAAAACCCTCTTACAATCAACAATAGATTTATTCTTAGATTTCGATACTAACTCCCAAGTTTGATTCTTTTCTAAAGAACTCATCTCATCTTTCATTGCCTTAAACCATTCTTCAGATTGTTCACTTTTCATTGCCTCCTCAAAGGTCTTTGGTTCCCTATCAGCTAACTTCTCATAACTCGCACGAGCAAAAGCTAACTCAGATTCATAACCAAATCTCATAGGTGCTCTAGTCGGTCTCCTCTCTCTATCCCTAGCTAAGTTATAGTCTGCTAAAAGATTCTCTTCTTCAAGGTATTCTTCTACTACTACTTCCTCTGTGTTTTCAACATCAGGTTGTTGTTCCTGAGTCCCATCTAGGTTTTCCTAACTCTACATTCAGCTGACTACTCTCTTTACCTTGAATTCCTTCACTCACAAGTTCAGATTCAGCTTTCAAACATGGCATTTTGCTCTCATTGAATGTAAGATCTCTACTCACAATGATTTTAACTCCCTTCTGGCTCCTATCCTACAACCTATCCATCTGCTGCATTTTCTAGCTCTCGGTTCAAGCTTTCTCTCACTCTGATGAGAAAATGCAGTGCAGCCAAAAGTTCTAAGCATGGAGTAATCACTTAGTTTACCAAACCATTTTCACGCGGAGTGTCACCATTCAATGCAGTAGATGGAGTCAAATTAATCAAATAACAAGCAGTCATAACAGCATCATCCCAAAAAGACTTTGGAACTCCAGAACTTAACATCATGCAACGCACTTTATCAAGTATGATTCTATTCATCCTTTCCGCTACCCCATTTTGTTGGGGAGTGTAAGGAACCATTTTATACCTTGTTATTCCACTTTCCTTGCACATATTATCAAAATCAGTGTTACAAAACTCTAGGCCATTATCAGTTCTAAAAAACTTGATCTTCTTACCAGTTTGGTTTTCAATTTGTCTTTTCCAACTAATAAAGCTATCGAAAGTGTCGGATTTATTCTTCAAAAGATAAACCCACACTTTTCTAGTGTAGTCATCAATAATAGACAAGAAATACCTATTCCCACATAGGATAGGAGTGCCAGATGGACCCATAGGTTCGAATGCACATATTCAAGCATACTTTTAGTTTTATGAACACTCGTGGAGAAAATAGTTTTATGGTATTTACCAAGCACACAATGGTCACAGAAAGACAAATCAGACACATAGTCATTTCCAAAAGCACCTTTTTCATTAAGAAGCTTAATCCCCTTAATACCTACATGTGCAAGTCTATTGTGCCATTTTTGTGTGTGATTAGACTTAGCGGAAGAGATAGATGAGTTTAAGCCTCTTATCATTTACCCGGTGATTATGTAAATATCATGTTTTCTAACACCCTTAATAGAGACAAGTGCACCCTTAATCAATTTCAAAATCCCATTTCCAATTTTATCAGTGAAATCAGATTTCTCAAGTCTTCCTACTGAAATTAAGTTTCTAGACAATTCAGGGATATATCTAACATCTTTTAAAGTATGCACAAAGCCAGTATCAAACTTTAAAGTAATATCACCATGCCAACAACACTGTAAGAAGAATTGTCACACAACACAACATGCCCATAATTTGATTCATGCAAATTTTCAAACCAATCTTTATGCGATGTCACGTGAAAAGATGCACCAGAATCAAGAATCCACTCATTAAAACGAGAATTTGCAGATAAACTCAATTCAGCAAGAGAAATTATAGGACTTGTAATCATATAGACTTCACCATCACAATAATCACAAACATAACACAACATATTCACCTCATCTCTATCTCTACCCTTTTGCTTATTTTTCTCTTTATAACAATCCTTTATAAAATGCCCCGTGTTCCCACAACCATAGCATTTCCTTTCCTTAGTCCTAGATTTGGATCTAGGTCTACCCTTGCTCTTCCTTCTACGTCCATTACTACTAGACTCGCCACTACTTTGGTAACCATCATGACTGTTTTGCCTAAACTGAGTCTATCCCTCATCATGTGAATCTCATCGTTTTTCTTATCATGTTTTTATCTTTCATCTCCATCTCCATATTTCTAAGGGAGTCAACGACAATTTCGGGCGTCAAAATGTCTCTACCATACTTAATAGCATTTTTGACTTCACGATAAGTATCAGGTATAACATTTAGCAAAATAATAGTCTTATAAGTTTCAGACACCGACTCACCACAGTTAACAATATCTTGAACAAGTTTGTTAAACACAATCAAATTGTCATCCAAATCTTTTGAAAAATCCATTTTGAAACTAAAAAAACACTCAAGTAAATAAAGTTTGTTGGGAGTAGATTTGAGCAAATACAAATCTTCCAATTTTTTCCAAAGTTCTTTAGTGGTTTTTAGTTTATCCACTTTTTCTAAAACAGTGGCAGCCAAGTGTATAATAATAGAGGTATAAGCAAGCTCATCAGCCTCTTCTTTTTGTGGCAACCAAAATACTTCTCACTTTCTGTTGCCAAATAGAAAAATCATATTTTCCAGTAAAAGTTCCCAAATCAAAATTGTGCGTTGTCATTTTCAAATAAGAAACACAAATTCACAATTAAGCCACACAAAGCAGACCTAGGTTCGCAAATATACACCGTTTTAGATTCTCAGGGTTTCATAAAATTCACGATCTTAGATCAAGGGAATTTTCAAACGAGTAAGATCTATGTATTCTAGAGACTTATCAATGCAACTAGAGAGATAAGTAATATGATGTAATTAATTAAAAGAGCAAATTTCAATCACGTAGCAAACGAAGAGCAATTAATTCTTAATTTCTAGCACAAGCAATGGTTACCCCACACGGTAACCTCAATCATATTGTCACCTCACACGATGACGCGCTAGTGCTGGAAATTTAAAAGAAGATAAGCCAATTTATCAGAGCAGACATGTATGAGTTCGTAATTGTAGAGAGCTACGAATTTACTGCTTTAAGTCGCAATTTATGGCCTAAAGTAATTCAATAAATGTGTTGTGCAGTTACGACCTCGAATCTGTATTAATTACCGAAGGGCAGAATCATCCAATATTTTCTGCAAAACCTAAAACACTAAAGTAGACACATCAGTACGTTCAGGAAATAAAGGTGAACAAACTACCTAAAAAATTCTAGTCGGAGTACGCTGCCACGTGCCGCAGCCGAGAGCCACGTGCCGCTGACGGAGGACACGCGCACCACTACCTGGTGCACCTTGGTCTACTGGTCACAGGTCTGCGGTCAGATTTTCTAGCCAGCTAGTGGTTTGGCCGAAATCAACAAAAATAGCCTTGGTTTTCTCCAAAAAAATGCATCTGCGCGATTCGGTCAGCTTCTCATCTATCGATCTCGCCTTGGTCTACACTAAAAAAGCTGGCTCTGATACTAGATCTGAAGAATAATGCACCAATTGCACCAAGAATCATCGGGCTTAGTCTCAATTCAACACCACAATCAACCAAAGGAACAAATCCACAAACCAACACTTTCCAAATGGTTGCTCCAACACATGGATAGCCCACAAAGAGCTTGGGGATGAGAAGATTTCGGCCAAGAGTAATAGCTACAAAAGCTATGTCGAGAACAAGAGAAAAAAGATCTTTTCAAGAATACAAGGATGCTTACACTAATCTCATCAATTGAATAGTGATGGGGCGTGTAGTATATAATAGGACTAGGTGGGCTTTTAGGTTAGAAGATAGATTAGACCCAATAACACATAGTAGTGGGCTAGCAGACCATAAGAGTTGTCCTAATTTGGGTTGGGCCATGAGCAACCCTAATTAAATTAGGTTGCTTCAAATGGCCCAAGTGTATTACGTGAAAATTTCGAGTAATTGTGGTATCGATATACATTCAGTCAATTGACCGATGTCGATTGAATAAGAAAATGAGACTTTCATCATTGCCCATGGATGTTGTTTGACAACAAATTGCCTAACATCTTTCAACCAGAATGTATGAAATGGACAAAGATGATGAGTACGTGTCGTTCTTCAGGGAGATCAAAGAGGTACCCATCCCAGATAATTTCATTCGCCTAGTAATGGACAAAAACAACGAAAAAGTGATCCCATGTATCACTTGTCCGAATACATTATGAAGATGAAGCTGGAAAAAACAAGACCCGCACTAAAGTACCAAGGATTCCATTTAACCCTGGATGTATCGGTCAAAACATGGTACAACAAATTATCGTTATGATTTATCAAAAGTTGGCTCCAATTGAAACAAGTTTTCCTAAGGACATTTTCTAGAAATATATTGGAACAAGCTCTGCCTGCAATTAAATGATATGCAACAGGAAGAAGAAGAGTCTCTAAAAAGCTATTTTGCATGATTCAGTGCCCAATTGATAGCAAACGAAACCATTTCAGACAAGAAGGCTAAAGACGCCTTATGGAATGGTCTTTTAATGAAGACTCCATTTTGGCATGATGTCTTTAACCAAAATCCTACTTCTTACTACCGGTTGGTGAATCTAATCTGAAGTAAAATTCAAATAGGAAGACACTATTGCCAACTGGAACAAAATAAAGCACGTACCGATAAAATTAAAGGTTAGACCTCCACACATACTTTAAAGTTGCCAAAACAATAGTGTTCGCAGAATCCACGGATAGGGGTCCACATATATCACCACTCTCATATCCATTGCGAACGAGGATCATACCCTCCCCAAAGACTAGAGAGTAAGATTTTACAGAATACATTGATCCAGGGATCATAATATGGATGAGTGCTATGAATTATTAAAAATGATCGAAGTTAGCATGGAGTTTCGCAAAGAATGACCGAAGGGAAAAAACCACCTAACCTATCGAGAGGGCATGGCTGGATAAGCACAACATGGCAAGGTAAACAAAAGGCAAATGCTCATAATATGCTCCCTCAGATCAAAGAAATTCATACTATAATTGGAGGCTCTCATATCAATGGAAATACATCAAGTTAGCAAAAGAGATACACCAACATCGCTAGAACATCTATGCACAAGGTATATTGGATTTGAGGTAACCCTAAACTATTTCTCTCTCAATTACCTTTAATAGTCGTGATGAACACGAAGTCATATATCCTCATTGAAATGCCTTGGTAGTTAGAGTTGTAATAGGTAATAACAGTCTAGTAGCATGATGGTAGATAATGGCAGTTCCATTAATATTCTATTTGGAAGTGCTCTTGACCAAATGAAAGTTAATTACCTTGTTTGCCAATGACAACACCTATATATGGTTTTATTGGGGAGGCAATTTTATCACAAGGGTAGAAATCACATTAGCGATTAAGCGCGACGAGTAGCCGGTTGTATTTCAAGGAAACATTGATTTCTTAATCACGACCAGTAGATCTACTTACAAATAAATCTTAGGAAGACTCGTTTTAAAGCAATTGAAAGTTGCGACTTCAGTTCACCACTTCTGCCTTGAATTTGAAATTTCCCAATATATAGCATGTATCAAAGGAAACCGAGTTGCTACTCGAGAATGTTATTTCAGAACTTTACAGAAAGAAACCTCAAAACCCTCGAAGGATAATGTCATATTCATGGTAGGACGAAACAAAGACATACTTGAAATCCTTTTCTAGGAAAGCAAGTATTCAAGATCGAGGGTGACTGGTCAAAACACCTACCCACTAGTAAAGATAACTTCACAAGTACTAAAAGAAGCATTGGTCTAGATACACAAAGCAATACAGAATTTCATAAAAGTTTTGTAGAGAAACAAAAATTGAAACGAGCATCAATTCGCCAAAAAAATTTCAATCGAAAGTGAATCTATCCCTCTAAAGAAATTTCAACTAAAAATAGAGATTAATTTCAACCCAAAGGATATTATCAAAGGACAAAGTGACATCTAGAAAAATTTAAAATGCCATGACATGTAGTACGCAAAAGTAATTATGATAATGGAAATGATCGTAATACATCCCCAGTACGTTGTAACGATGATTTTAAAAAACTCTGTATATGGAAAATTGTGTTATTACGAAGGATATTTAACATATAATTACAATGAATGCACTTATACAAAGTGTAATAATGATCCTAAACCACATACATTATTTCACAAAAAGCGTAATGAAATCAGTAAGACAACATGATCCTAAAAGAGATGGCAAAAATAAATCAATTCGTACAACACAAACAATGATATTTCTATAATGAATTTACCATAATATTATTTTCATACAAATTAGAATGGAATATCAAAAAATGCAACAAAAGTGAGAAACATGAGTGTAAAAAATGAGCGATCCCTCTAGATTCATAAAAGGTTGAAGATTTCCAAAAGCGGAATCATCTTGGCCAAGCAAAGGGCTGCCATCGAAAGGCACACCTACTTTAGAGAAGAATTTGCTCTAACAGATGCGTTGACTGGCTTATTCATAGTAGTAGCTTTGTTGGAAGGAATAGAGGCATGTTCATTAGAAGTAGATGAATTCCTAAAAGCTTGGACAGCTAACAAAGTGTCTTCACCAATAGAGGTGTCCTGGGAACCCCCTTCACGATCCTTTAAAAAACTTAAGTCCCACTCGGGATGAAAATCCCTAATAATATCAAGAACCTTGTTGCCTTCATCCTACATGGACTCTTCCATGAATCTCAAGTCATTAGCCTTCGCTTCAGTAAGACCCGACTCCGCAAGATCCAGCTTCATCTCATTACATGGTATAGATCATCATGCTACAGGTCATTCATCTCCACAAGAAACTGCAAGTCATATGAGCCCAAATACAGAAAAGGGATGATCTACAATTATGCAGAATATATTCGTACAGAAAATTGACTTTCCTTATTTTCCATTATTTCCATTTATTTGTAAATATACTTGCCTTATTAGCTGGTCCCTATTTTTGGTATAGATGCGGTTAGTGTGTTCCCAAACATTATATATTGAGGGCAGAATGTACAGTGCAATATATGGAGAAATATGAGAACCTTCTTCTTCATCCTTCATGTATTATTCTCTGTGTTTTTCTCCTTCTCACTCTTTGATTACTAACATGGTATCAGAGCACTGAGAGTCACAACTGATAAATGTATTTTATACACTTATTTATGCCTTTAAACTTAAGCAATTGTCATTACTTTAGATGATTTGAGGCTTAATTTTATATATATTTTGTTTGCTAGGTACATCTAGATGCAAAACCATGGAATTGAAGAAAATGGGCTGAAAAATGGCTAAAGTTGACCTAATCCAAAGTTTGGGGACTAAATCGCAAAGTGTTAATAGATGATTCGGACCTCATATCGATGATTGGAGAGATGTTGGAGTCAATTACATGAAATTGGAAGATGAAGGGCCAAGAAAATACAAAGAAAGAATCGAAATAAATAAAGAATGCAATTCGGGGACCAAAGTGCAACAATTGGAAGATTTTTTGCCTGCGCGCGCGCACAGGCATAATCTCTCGCGCGCGCACGGGCTTACCTTTTATTTACCGAGAGTGAAACATTTACACTGCGCGCGGGCAAGGACTTATACGGCGCGCGCGCACAGGCCATTTCTGGGCCTGAACGGCCCAATTTTCTGGTTTTATCCAAATTTCCATAAAAACCAATTTTAACCTACTTTCTTGAAGGAAAAACGGCGTGGAACGACCTAGAGCATATCAAATCCAACTTTTCACCAAAAGAAAGGGTTTAGCACAAGATTCAAAGGCGATTATCACAAGATATTGAAGATTCAAAATCCGGATTGAAGGAATTCAAAGAAGAAATTGAGTTTTCACTTTTCATTCATTATTTATCATTCCGGGTGATGTTTTTTCCAATCTTATTTTGTGATTTACATAACACGATGCTAGGCTAAGTTTATTTGTATTGGATGGATGATGAAACTATTTGATTTCTAGTTTTTAATTCAAGACTTGTGATTTTTAGTTTGATTCTCGCATTGTGATTCCATATACATGCTTTTTCATATTGTTTTAATGTTTGCGCACCATTAGGGCAATAAGTTGCTTATTTGTAGTGTTGGAAAACTCACGATAAGTAGAACATTGTATGTGTAACACATGAAGAATAAATATTAGGAATAATATTTGTGAAGTGTGCGATCTTGTATGATAATCCTATAATTTAATGCATATTCATCATATGAATGCGGACTAGGAATAGGATCGTGTCGTGATCAATATAGGTTTATTATATCTTGGAAAAGAATAATAAATAGAAGTGGAATTATCGATCGTCACCAATGCAAGGATTGAAGTAATTATTACAAGTTGAGAATTGAATGCTAGAGTCACTTAGTGGAATTGGAAATCCAATACTCTCTTTCACATTTAATTTAAAAAACCATAATTTTATTGTTTTCGTAGTTTTAAAACGTAGTTAAATAAAACCCACCATATCTTGTTATTGTTTCGAATTTAGATATATCGATTGCACTAGAATTAAGCCGTATTCCCTGTGGGACGATAACTCACTCATCACATTTATTACTTGTACAACGATCCCGTACGCTTGCGGGATTATTTCGCAACAAGTTTTTGGCGCCGTTGCCGGGGACATAACGGTGTTAATTTTAGTTATTGATATTCTAGATTCGCATTATTTTTATTATTTTTTTTGTTGTTGAAGGCTGGTATTACATCACTTCATTTTCTCTTGTCTTGACTCTATTCAGGTAAACTTGGTTTATGCAAGCTCCTGACGAGGCTGGTCTAGGTCCAATAGATCACGAAATTGAAAGGACATTCAGAAATCGCAGGAGAGGTCAACGTCAAGCAAGGAGAATGGCTGATAATCAGAATCAACAACAAAATCAGGCTCATGTTCCAATTGACAATCAACTACCGCAACCAAATCAACAGAGAGCTATCCAGAATGAAGCTCCCATTTTAGTTGGAGACTATGTCAATCCAATTCCTGTTCCAGTGCAACCTGCTGTAGTTTATCCTCCATTCGGACAACCTAATTTTCACCTTAGACCGGATGTCATAAATTTGTTCCAAAATCACCAAGACATCAGGTTTTTTGGAAAAGCCACGGAGAACCCTCATGAACATATTTCGGCTTTTCTCATGTTATGTGAAGTGATCAGTCACGAAGGGGTATCAGCAGACGCTTTTCGAATGCGGTTATTCCCTCATACTTTGAAGGATGTTGCTAGAGAATGGTTTCTTTGCTTACTTCCAGGAAGCATACAATCATGGGCTGATATGGTTCAAAAATTTACGATGAAATTTTTCCCACCTTCTCGAGTCCACCAAATCAGGAATGAAGTCCACACTTTCAAGCAGAAAGATTTAGAAAGCTACCCTGAAGCATGGGAAAGGTTCAAGAATTTATTCAGGAAATGCCCTAGCCTTGACATTCCTAAGAAAGCTCAACAATATCTCTTCTACTACGGTCTACAACAAGAGTTCAAGAATATGGTAGATGCTTCAGCGGGAGGATCAGTGATGAAACTCGATATAGATGATGCATATGATTTGTATGAGAAAATAGCCGAAAATCAGTCGATGTGGCCAACCGATAGGGAAGTTCCAAGGAAAACAGTAGGGGTACACAACGTGGATGCAATGACATCATTGGCAGCACAGATGGAGGTACTTACACTGAAAATGGATAATCTATCTCAATCAGTCAACATGGTACACCAATCACCACTTGTATGCAAAGGTTGTGGAGCAGACCACCCAACTGCACGTTGTCCACTGGCATCTACACAAGTCTCGCAGCTCGAAGAGATTAGCTACGCACAGAACTTCCCAAGGCAACAAAACAATCCTTACTCCAATACATACAATCCAGGTTGGAGAAATCATCCTAATTTCTCATGGTCAAACAATCAAGGGCAAGGACAGGGACAAGGAGGAAACAACCAAAACAGGCCACCAGGGTTCCAACATCATCAACAACAAGAGAAGAAGCAATCATTGGAAGATCTTCTATCTCAGTACATCACGAAAACTGAGACCAACTTTTAGAATCAACAAGCTTCAATCAAGAACTTGGAACAACAGGTGGGACAAATAGCAGCTGCAATAGCCAACAGACCACAAGGTACCTTGCCGAGTGATACAGAGAAGAACCCAAGGGAGCAGGTATTTGCGGTTGAGGCGGTGAATTATGCAACTATTGAGCTCCCATCATTCACTTCCACCACCTCTGTCAAGGCTTATGTGCCACCCATTCCATTCCCTCAAAGACTTCTACGGCAACCAACAGTTGAGCAGATTCAGGCCATCACGACTAGGAGTGGTGTTCAGTTGCCAGAAATCATCGCAAAGAGGAATGAGACAGAGAAAAGTAAACTCTCTACTGAGAGCAAGGAACAAGCGGAGCAGTCCGATAAAGCAACAGAGAAAGATCGACAATCAATTTCAGACAGCCCACAACTCAAGACAACAGTTTTTGGCACAACACTCACATCTCCGATCCCTTCTCTTCAAAGAATGCAAAACACCAAACTAGAGAGGCAGTTCACTAAATTTCTGGAAATCCTCAAAAAGCTACATATCAACATCCCATTTATTGATGCGATTCTTCAAATTCCAAATTACTCCAAGTTTTTGAAGGAGATGTTGACCAAAAAGAGGAAGCTGCCTGAATATGAAACGATAGCTCTATCTGAAGAGTGCAGCGCGATCATCCAGTGCAAGATCCCTCCCAAACTTAAAGATCCGGGGAGTTTCACTCTACCTTGCTCTATAGGAAATTTAAATACTATTAATTGCTTAATTGATTCGGGAGCAAGTATTAATCTAATTCCTTTACCTCTTTACAGGAAACTGGGATTAGGAAACCCTAAAGCTGCGTCTATAATCCTTCAGCTGGCAGACCGATCATTGAAGCACCCCTACGGAATAATCGAAGACATGCTCATTAAGGTGGGAGAGTTTATTTTTCCAGCTGACTTCATCATCGTGGACATAGAAGAGGCATATCAGATGCCAATAATCTTGGGAAGGCCGTTTTTGTCTACAAGCCGAGCTTTGCTGGATTTTGATACTAATGAGATAGTCCTAAGGGTGGAAGATAAGCAACAGAGTTTCACCATGGAAAATCCAATCAAACAACCATCCCACTATGAAGATTGCCAACAAGTGGATCATTGGGAGAGCTACAAAAGTAAGCCAGACGCACAAGGAATTATTGGTAGGGACAAAAATGGAGACACGATTGTTTGGAGAGTCAAGGATGAACTGAAGAAATGCAACCAGTGTCTAAGATGTAGGACTGAAAACTCTATTTTCAAGCCACCATGAAGAGCTTAAAACAACATGAGTCTAGCTAAAGACTGTAAACAAAGCGCTGGTTGGGAGGCAACCCAACATTTTTATCCCTTTATTTATTTGTTTTTATTTTTGCTTTTAGAATCATTTAAGATGATTTAGATTAATTTTATTTATTTATTTTAAGGAATCATCATCCACACCCTTTTTTTTCCTTACATCTTCAATATGTTAGTTGGTTTAATAGATGTTAGAGCTAAGTATCACTTGTTCCACGTATTTGATCTTGAATATTTTAATTGACTGTTGTGTGTAGGAACATGATGTCACAGAATATCTAAATCAACATTGACCAATGAGCCAACGGGAGCAGTAGGACAGCTAGCCTTTGGATTCCAAGCCATATCAGGGGAGTATTTTCATCTTTTTCTTCCCTACCCCTTTATATGTGAAATTATGATTTATGACATTGAGGACAATGTCTACTTTAAGTTTGGAGGTGGAAAACATGAGTTTTATTTTTTGTTTGTGTGTGCTTTTGTTACTAAAAAAAAAAAAATCAGTGTTATTACTTCTTTTATATATTTTTGCATGCTTGTGTGGGTCGGATAATCTGCTAACGATGATGTATATATTGGAACATAGAGTTGGACTATAAGTTATGGATAAGTTATATGCTAAATTAGTCGGTGCCTATTTAGGTGAAATTTGATATTTTTGAGCACGAGATTTATGTTGAGCATTGTGAAGAGAAAATTGATTCATATTTTTGAGTAGGATGACAAGAATGGACCATAGATGCTAAATCCATATAACCATTATATCTTACACCCTTAACCATTTCTAAGATCATTTGGGGTTGATTGAGCTGTTGTAGGGAGACATTGAGATAGATGTGGATTCCATGTGTGCTAATTTTGTGTGGATTGTTTGAAGCTAATAAGATGAAAATTAGGTTGAAATCTTAAGTTGGGGGTCGATTTTTGAAAATGAGTGTTTATAAGGGGCATTGCAAAAAAAAAAGTTGAAAATGAAAATGAGAAAAAATGAATATGTAGTGTTACTTTATTATAAAACTTCTCTCCGTAGCCTTAATGACTCGAGTAATTAAGTCTGTAAGGGTCTCTGAAAACCTGGTGCCCTATGGTCATCTGACTTGGGAGTCATCGGCTGAAAGCTCGCTACAAGGGTCATTTAGAAAGCTTAATAGAGAGGAGTCAAAAAAAAAAAAAGCTAGATGTCTTGAGGAAGCCCCGAACACTCATTTGAAAGAACTGGACTCTTGATGAAGGATTGTTAGCCTAATTGATTCTTAGAGGTTGAGACTATCAAGAATAAGGAGAATCCGCATTTTTTTGACTTGTTGAACTGCAATTAGCAAAAATCGAACCAAACTAGAGAGGGTGAGAATTAATATTATATCACAAAATCAATCTTAGATTGCACCTTGGGAAAAGAGTGAAAATAGAAAAGTTTGGGGGTGTGTATCTTACGAGCGAAGAAAGGAAATATATGGCCGTTAAGGGTCGGGAATTGAATCAATTTATGATGTATGATGCTTGACATGAATCTTCACACACACACATCGATTTTGCATTGAATAGGTAGAGATTGATTTAACATTGTGATTTTGAAATAGTTTATAGTTTCAACTCTAAAAGTCCAATCCTGAGGTTAAAAGGCAGATTATCCAACCAAGTTAATTTGAATTTTTTTTTTATTTTGGGTAGTTAAGCTTTACTTTGTTTGAGGACAAACAATTGATTAAGTTTGGGGGTGTTTGATAAGTGTATTTTATACACTTATTTGTGCCTTTAAACTTAAGCAATTGTCATTACTTTAGATGATTTGAGGCTTAATTTTATATATATTTTGTTTGCTAGGTACATCTAGATGCAAAACCATGGAATTGAAGAAAATGGGCTGAAAAATGGCTAAAGTTGACCTAATCCAAAGTTTGGGGACTAAATCGCAAAGTGTTAATAGATGATTCGGACCTCATATCGATGATTGGAGAGATGTTGGAGTAAATTACATGAAATTGGAAGATGAAGGGCCAAGAAAATACAAAGAAAGAATCGAAATAAATAAAGAATGCAATTCGGGGACCAAAGTGCAACAATTGGAAGATTTTTTGCCTGCGCGCGCGCACAGGCATAATCTCTCGCGCGCGCACGGGCATACCTTTTATTTACCGAGAGTGAAACATTTACACTGCGCGCGGGCAAGGACTTACACGGCGCGCGCGCACAGGCCATTTCTGGGCCTGAACGGCCCAATTTTCTGGTTTTATCCAAATTTCCATAAAAACCAATTTTAACCTACTTTCTTGAAGGAAAAACGGCGTGGAACGACCTAGAGCATATCAAATCCAATTTTTCACCAAAAGAAAGGGTTTAGCACAAGATTCAAAGACGATAATCACAAGATATTGAAGATTCAAAATCCGGATTGAAGGAATTCAAAGAAGAAATTGAGTTTTCACTTTTCATTCATTATTTATCATTCCGGGTGATGTTTTTCCAATCTTATTTTGTGATTTACATAACACGATGCTAGGCTAAGTTTATTTGTATTGGATGGATGATGAAACTATTTGATTTCTAGTTTTTAATTCAAGACTTGTGATTTTTAGTTTGATTCTCGCATTGTGATTCCATATACATGCTTTTTCATATTGTTTTAATGTTTGCGCACCATTAGGGCAATAAGTTGCTTATTTGTAGTGTTGGAAAACTCACGATAAGTAGAACACTGTATGTGTAACACATGAAGAATAAATATTAGGAATAATATTTGTGAAGTGTGCGATCTTGTATGATAATCCTATAATTTAATGCATATTCATCATATGAATGCGGACTAGGAATAGGATCGTGTCGTGATCAATATAGGTTTATTATATCTTGGAAAAGAATAATAAATAGAAGTGGAATTATCGATCGTCACCAATGCAAGGATTGAAGTAATTATTACAAGTTGAGAATTGAATGCTAGAGTCACTTAGTGGAATTGGAAATCCAATACTCTCTTTCACATTTAATTTAAAAAACCATAATTTTATTGTTTTCGTAGTTTTAAAACGTAGTTAAATAAAACCCACCATATCTTGTTATTGTTTCGAATTTAGATATATCGATTGCACTAGAATTAAGCCGTATTCCCTGTGGGACGATAACTCACTCATCACATTTATTACTTGTACAACGATCCCGTACGCTTGCGGGATTATTTCGCAACAACAACCATGGAGAATTTCGAAGGTTCTGATGGTTCTTCTTCCAACAGCCCCAAAAATCCCTCTACTCGTTCAGACAAAAACCCAAACACCTTCCCTGCCACAAATATGGCCAAATATATCAGCCTCACCGACCTTAGCAACCCATTTCGATTGGATAACGGTGACAATCCTGCTATTGTTCTGGTCACCGACTTCCTCACCAGTGATAATTACACCACTTGGTCCCCATGCGATGAGCCGAGCCCTTCGTGCCAAAAATAAGTTGGGTTTTATCACAGGTTCTATCTCCCGACCCGAAGACCCTCTCGTTGACCTGTGGGAACGCTGCAAGATATGGTAGTTTCATGGCTTCAGAACTCCATCAGCCCCTCCATCAAATCTAGTGTTGCTTTCGTTGACGATGCCCGTGACATTTGGCTCGATCTCCAGGGTCGTTTCTCCCACCAGAATGGCCATCGCATCTACCAGCTTAAAAGGAACATTGCCAGCCTTCTCCAACAATCTGACACTGTAAGTGTGTATTATGGCAAACTCAAGACACTTTGGGATGAATTACTTATTTATGATCCCATTCCAGTTTGCAATTGTGGGTCGATGAGAACACTCTCAGACCGTTACCAGCGTGATTATGTCTTCCAATTTTTGATGGGCTTAAATGATATGTATTCCCCTGCTCGAGACCAAATCATGCTTTTAGATCCTCTCCCATCCATCACCAAAGTATTCTCACTCATTCAACAGTAGGAACGCCACTATCAAATGATCCCCATTTCAGCCCCATCCGACTCTATGGCCTTTGCCATTCGAAAACCACATTCATTCCCTATCCAAAATTCCTCTCAACCAAAATCCAAGAAAGAACGAGCTTATTGCTCTCACTGCAAAATTACAGGACACTCTTTTGAAACTTGTTTCAAGGCTGGCAACACTGAGGCGCCCATCTGTTCTCATTGTAACATGTCTGGACATACAATGGACAAGTGTTACAAGCTCCATGGTTACCCCCCTGGACATAAACTTTTCAATAAATCTCAGGGATCAACTGCTTTTGCTGCTCAAGCTGCTCCAATTGCACCTGACCTTGAGGATCCCAGTGACGGTCGAGTAGGTCTTACTAAGGCTCAGTACCAGCAATTAATGGCTTTACTTCAACCACAGGAGTCCTCCACCACTGTTCAGCCCTCTGCCAACTAGATTCAATCCAACGTTCCCTCTCATTCAACTTCTCACATTTCTGGTATTTCGACTTGTTTATCCACTTGCACACACAATTCTTTGTTCTCACCAGATATTCCTTGGATTATTGATACCGGTGCAACTGACCATATGGTCTGTTGTACCTCTTTCCTCACTACCATCACTGTCCCTATTTCTCACTCTATTAAGCTCCCTAATGGCATAAATGTACCTGTCACACACACATGCACAGTTCACCTAACACCCTCACTTCACCTTACCGAAGTCTTATGTGTTCCTTCTTTCAACTTTAATTTAATTTCAGCCAAGAAGTTGGCTGCAAATCTCACTTGTTGTTTGGTATTTTTCTCTGATTTTTGCCTTATTCAGGACCTTTTAACTTGGACAACGATTGGGAAGGGTGAAGTGAAGAATGGTCTTTATCACCTGCTCAACACTGCTGTTTCCCCCTCTGCCCTGGTGACCACACTTTCTCATTTTACCAAAGTCAAGAATTCTGCCACAGCTTCTGTCTCGCATACTAAAAGTGTTACTGACCTATGGCATTGTCACCTAGATCACCTTTCTTTTCCTATTTTACATCTGATCTCAGATCCCATTGTAAAGCAAAGCATTTCAAATTCTAATAAAAGGCCTTGTTACATTTGTCCGTTAGCAAAATTTCATAGACTTCCTTTTCCTCATAGCAAACATAAGATATCAAAACCTTTTGAAATTGTGCATTGCGACATTTGGGGACCATGTTCTGTCTCTGTTTATGATGGTTCTAAATATTTTTTAACTTTAGTTGATGATTTCACTAAGAGTACATGGTTGTACCTCCTTCCTAACAAAGCTGCAACTCGAGCCAATATTGAATCTTTTGCCAATATGATTGAAACTCAATTCAACCTTAAAATTCAAATTTTAAGAACTGATAATGGGGGAGAATTCCATATGAAAGAGTTTTTTTCATAACAAAGGTATAATACACCAAACTAGTTGTGTTGCCACTCCACAACAAAATGGAGTTGTGGAGAGGAAACACCAACACTTACTTAATGTGGCTCGTGCTTTAAAATTTCAAGCTGGTCTCCCTCTTGAATATTGGAATGATTGCGTTTTAACAGCCACCTATCTCATCAATAGGACCCCTAGTCCCCTTTTTCAAAACAAAACGCCCTTTGAACTCTTATTTAACTCACCGCCTACTTATGCTCATTTAAAGGTGTTTGGATCTCTTTGTTTTGCTGCCACTCTTTCATAAGGTAGAAAAAAATTTGATCCCCGAGGTCGCATGTGTATTTTTCTGGGGTATCCATTTGGTACTAAAGGTTATAAATTACTTGATCTTGAGTCCAAAACCACCTTCATCTCTCGGGATGTGCTCTTCCATGAGTCCATCTTTCCTTTTCAATCTTTGCCTAATCCCTCTTCCACTTCTCCCTGAAATCCCACTTTTGTTTTCACACAACCATTACCTGACTCACTTGATTTTCCTACCCTCTTATTCCCCTCTTCAATCTGACACTCTATCTCCCCACCAACCCACCACCTCACCCTCCACAGATTTACCTCACCAACATGCCACTCCATCATATATTTCTTTCCCCACTTCTCCTCATACTAATCCCTCAATTTCCACCCATGGTTCCCCATCTCAACATCCTCTGTTGAAAGAAGGAGCAGAAGGATCATCGAATCAGCAAGATGATCTGGCGCCTAACTCACCAATTCAGCCTACATCAGCAACTGAGGATGATGATGCATAAGAAGGACCTAGAAGATGGTGTGCTGGAGGGATTGGTTTGCTGATCACGCGCATTCTGTTATAGGATAGAATATTCTCCTTTTATTGGTTCATTCTTTGTAACTAATTGTACTATTTCCCTTCACATGATGTGTATATATATTGTAATATGGATTGTAATTAATTAAGAAGAAAACTTTCAGCCATTACTCTTCTTCACATCAGATTTCTTATACTCCAAAATTTATATGGTATCAGAGAAATATGGCCGAATCAGATAATGAATCTTCAAATCTTCCGCCAAACATTAATCAAACTCAAACTCAAAATAACAATTCTACAGTTCATGATCCAATGCACTTCAGTAGTCCTTACTACATTGGCAACAATGATGGTACTGGAAGTATTCTGGTCACACATACATTAGATGCAAACAACTACCATTCTTGGGCCAGATCGATGAAAAGGGCTCTTAGGATAAAGAATAAACTGGGTTTTATAGATGGCAGCCTGTGTGAGCCACAAGATCCAAACGATCCAATGATAGAGCATTGGCTTAGATGCAATGATATTGTTATCACTTGGCTTCAAAATACCATGGCTATCGACATCAAGTGCAGTACAACATACGCTGAAACTGCACACCAGTTATGGCTGGAGCTGGAACAACGTTTTGCTCAACAGAATGCTCCTCGAATTTTTGAAATCAAGCAGGCCATTACGACATTAGCTCAGATCTCAAATGATGGATCTGCCAATGAGACAATGTCATTGTTGGCTAAAGGTAATTTCAAAAACAATGGCAGGCTAAGTTCACCACCACTAAGGAAGGATAGATACTATTGTTCCTACTGTAAGATGGCAGGTCATTCGCTTGAAAGATGTCTTAAGGACCCCAATAAACCTGTATGTTCCTACTGTAAAATGCCAGGACACACTGCAAGTAAATGTTTCAGGCTGAATGGCTACCCATCAAGTCACAAACTGGAAGGAAGAAATCGATACACACCAGTAGCAAATCAGACATCTATTCTGTTACCTGTGAATCAGGAGCAACCAATCGACAAAACCAATGTATCACTCACTCAAGAGGAATATTCTCGCCTAATGGCCATCCTCAAATCACCAACAAACCAAGTTCAATGTGCTGTTGCTTCAAGTTCTGACAATGCACTTCCAAAAGTTTCTGGTATATCACTCTGCTTATCTACTTTTAACACTACAAACACCAATAATTCTGCAGTTCCTTGGATCCTGGACACAGGGGCAACAGATCATATGATCTGTAGCCCATCCTATTTTTCCTCTGTCAAAGCAAAAGGAACCTGCTCAGTAACCTTACCAAATGGAGCTGTTGCTCCAGTTAGTGATGTTGGGACTGCTCATGTCACAGACACATTAACCCTCCAAGATGCCTTATGTGTTCCCTCATTTTCTTTTAACCTTATTTCTGTTAGAAAACTGACTCAAGCACTAAATTGTTGTGTCGTTTTTCTTCCTGATGTTTGCTTCATACAGGACCTTTTGACTTGGACAACGACTGGAATGGGTGAAGTAAAAGCCGGGCTCTATCATATCCTACCTTCAAAAGTCTCTCCCATGGCACTACAGGAAAGATTAAGTAGTCTGATTACCACATCTCCTATTTCAGCATCTGTTATCACTCACATTGAAGAATCTGATCTTTGGCATTACAGAATGGGACATCCAGCCCATTCTGTCCTTCCTTTTGAGGATAAGACATCTAAGTTAACCTCTCTTAAGAAACCTTGTTCAGTCTGCCCTCTGGCAAAATTACATAAACTTCCTTTCCCTGTCAGTCAGCACAAATCAGTGAAGTGTTTCGATTTAATACATTGTGATATCTGGGGACCTTGGAATGAAATTAGTTATGATGGATCTCGTTATTTTCTCACTATAGTGGATGATTTTAGTAGATGTACTTGGGTATATATGCTCAAATTAAAATCTGAAGCAACAAGCTCTTTACAAAATTTCTGCAAACTGGTAGAAACTCAATTTCAAGCCAAAATTAAAGTCATCCGTAGTGACAATGGAGGTGAATTTAACATGAAGCAATTCTATCTTGAAAGAGGCATTATCCATCAGAAAACATGTGTTGAAACCCCTCAACAAAATGCGATCGTGGAGAGGAAACATCAACACATTTTAAACGTTGCAAGAGCCTTGAGATTTCAAAGTAATGTTTCATTGAGATATTGGAATGATTGTGTGTTGACAGCCGTTTACCTAATTAATAGAACACCCTCAACTCTTCTAAATCACAAGAGCCCCTTTGAGATACTATTTCAGACCAAACCTACATATTCACATCTAAAAGTGTTTGGATGCCTCGCTTTTGCCACCACTCTTACCAATGGCAGACATAAGTTCGATTCTAGAGCTAGGAGATGTGTTTTTCTAGGCTATCCCTTTGGTATTAAAGGATACAAACTTCTTGATTTAGGAACCAATAAAGTTTTTGTATCAAGAAACGTTGTGTTTCATGAGACGATCTTCCCTTACAAAGAAGTTAAATCATCAAACATACATATTCCACCAAGTCCTGATGACCTGTGCTTTCCTCTAAATCCTTTCATTTCTATTCCAACTAACCTTTCCAAAGAACAAGAAAACCAGTATATACTTACCCCCAATTCTGTAGAGAGCACAGAACAAACTCACATAAACAACCATCACGTTGATCAAACTAAACGACTATCAGGACAATGCTTGCCTGATAGAGAAGAAAACAGGAACATACCTCACTTGCCTAGAAGATCTGCCAGGATTCGAAGAGCTCCTCCACGCCTGCAGGATTTTATATGCCAACAGGCTACTTTACTTCCCCCATTGCAGCTATTGAACAAGAAAGAAGGTCCTCTTGATTCAGGTAATCCTTACCCCCTTAGTTCTAGCATCTCATATGACAAACTATCTACTACTCATAAAGCTTTTACATCTTCTGTCACTATACAAAATGAACCTAGAACTTACCAAGAAGCTGTGAAATTCCCTGAATGGCGTGAGGCTATGAAAAATGAGATTATGGCTCTTGAGTTGAATGATACATGGGTCGTTGTTGATTTGCCGATTCATAAAAGGGCAATAGGAAGTAAATGGGTCTACAAAATCAAGTTTAATGTTGATGGAAGTGTGGAAAGATACAAAGCTAGACTAGTAGCAAAAGGTTATACTCAACTAGAAGGCTTGGATTACCATGAAACCTTCTCACCTGTGGCAAAACTTGTCACCGTTCGAACCTTACTCGCTATTGCAGCCATAAAAGGTTGGTTCTTATACCAATTAGATGTGAACAACGCTTTCTTGCATGGAGATTTAGAAGAAGAGGTGTTTATGGAGCTGCCTCCAGGTTGCAACAATGCTAATGGATCGAAAGTCTGTATAAGTTGATGTTTGTATAAGTTTTGTTAGTGGGAAGTATTGTATTGATGAAATGCTTACTAGAAAACATGAGATTATGGAACTATATGCATGTTAAATTGGTTGTTGTGTTGGTTACTAGTTTCACTAGATTGTAGTGAACAATTGTCTTTATTCTTGGATTGGAGGTTATGTTGGTGTAGTGGTTATTAATAAATGGATTAGAAAGAGTAATTGGTCCCACTTGATTAAAGGAATAATTTGAGACATTTATTCAAGTATCGAGAAACTTAGTTGTAGCACTATAGCATGTCCTATTAGAGGTTTCTTGACTTGATCATGATTGTATTAGTTATCTTGTATGATATTTCAGGTGGTGACGAAGAAATTGGAAAAGCCTACCGACCTTCTTAGACGGTAGCTTGTTTTGAGTGAGTGGAAGTTTATTTTCCAGAAATAAATATTTATGTAATTTATATCATATGAGAAAGTTAAGTATTCCATATACTTGGTATAATAGCATGATTTTCAGAATTAAACAGACTTTATAGTTAATTCTTTTAAAGTTAAATGTGGTTTATTGAAATCATTTTTTTCTAGCATGTTATATTCAAATTACATATTTTAGTATATGTTAAAGTTATTTTAAAACCACCAGAAAGTACCCATGTGATTTTACCCCAGTCTGCACTGATGTGAATGTGTTTCCACAGTGTATGACATCATATGGTTATTTTACCCAATCTGCACTGGTGTGAATGTGTTTCCACAGTGTATGATCAGTTATGGTGATTTTACCCGCTCTGCACTATTGTGAATGTGTTTCCATAGTGTATGACCAGATTATAGCTCTGCGCGCGTATGACCAGAATTTCAGAATTTAAGAATTACAGAATTTCAGAATAGAATAGCTTTGCCATGTATATCGGTGTTCATCGATACATGAGTAAAGATATTCGGGGTACCTTTTTGGTGTGATAGTTCAGTATTTCTACAGTTTATTGGATTGATGATCATAGAATCCAGAACATTCAGTTTTCAGTATAACGTTTTCAGCTTATAGCATTGAACAACAAAAATGTTTTAGATATTTTCGTATATATGAAATTAACTTTATTCATTATGTTTTACAGTTATTTATTTGGAAGTAAGAATGAAAGATTGTATGATGCTATCATGTTTCAGTTTTTAAGATTTTTATCAGATTTTCGACTTTCTCAAAATTTCAAAAGAGTAAGAATTTTCAAGAAGTGTGTATAACTGGAAGAAATATATTCTTATTTATATACTATCCACTCACTGAGTTAAAATCTCACATATTTTGTTAACTCTTTTCTTATCAGATAGTAGCTGAGTTGAGCAGCATCAGAGCCTAGTGATCCACCGTGTAGAGCCACATTTTGTCTATTTACGTATGACTCATTTTGTCAAATTTACTCAGTACATACTTCTTTTGAGGGTACATGCATTTGTTGTCAGGAAGTTAAAGTTGTAATTCATGTATCCATGTCTTGGGCTCATTTCATATTGAGTATTTTGAGTACATTTGGGATATATATTTGCAAAGTATTTGTAAATGTCGACCTTCAAGTATTGTATTGTAAATAGTTTGAGATGTGAGGGGCTGGTGTGCCCTGTTTTGATCTGTGTGTATTGGTTTGAGTATATTGATTGTGGTTTCAGGTGGTTTAGTCCATATTACAGGGGAAACTCTGTCAAATTTTTTATAAAAATGGGTCACAGTTAGAACAGGTCATAGTTGCCTTGGTGGTGGGTCCGGCATTTAGCTGGTATCTACCATCGGCGCACGACACGTGTCAGGTCCATTAGGGTGACTTGGGACGGGTCGTGTCAGTTGGTATCAGAGCATGGTCATAGTGTCAGTTTGCATTGCATTTATTCTGATTTCTTTCCAACCTATCCTGCACATTTTGTAGTTGGAGTTCATGGCTCGCGGTGGTAGGACTCGCAGGCTCCCAAATATGCCGCCTCAACCACTAGCTGCTTCTGATAGAGAAGATGTTGGAGAAGGTAATAGGGGTGAGGAATCAGTTGATCAGTCTCGTGAGCAGCCTCGACAGGATGATATAGCTCAGGCTGATATTATAGCTGACAGGATTGCCACAGCCGTTGCTTCTGCTCTACGCAGTTCAGATAGAGATCATAGTATTGAGCGGGCAACTAAATTAGGAGCTAAGGTGTTTACTGGCACAGCTGATCCAGCAGAAGCCGAATCTTGGCTGGTAAAGATTGAGAGGATATTTGATGTTATGTGTTGTCCAGGTGATCGAAAAGTAAGTCTTGCTACTTTTCTGTTAGAGGGAGGTGCTTATGACTGGTGGAAATCTGTACAGAGTAAGTATGTTGATCCTTCTGTGATCAGTTGGGGTAATTTTAGAGATGAGTTTAATGAGTATTATTGCCCTCGTTCCTACAAAGATGATAAGCAGAATGAATTTTTGACGTTAGTGCAAACTTCGTCAGTGGCGGAGTATCAGAAAAAGTTTACAGAATTGTCAAAGTATGCTGCAGCCCTTGTAGCTAATGAATCTGATAAGTGCAGGAGGTTTGAGTATGGGTTGAGAGAAGAACTTAGATCAGTGGTAACAGCGTCGGGGTATGAAAATTTTGGGAAGCTAGTGGAAGCAGCACTAAGAGTTGAGAAAAGTATAGCAGAACGTCACAGCGGTCCACCAGGGAGGCATGGAGTTGGTAGTAGTCATCAGACAGGGGCAGGAGTCTTTGTGCATAGACTAGCGAGAAGGGATCGCAGAAGAAGTGGATTAGGTGTTTCTACATCTGGCAGTTTTAAGTCTAAATCTAGTGGGAGTCAGGGATCTAGATTTAGCCAGAGATCAGTGCAGCAGCCGGGGAGTAGGCATACCTATACTCAGGGGTCGATCCAGAGATCATTTACTCCAGGACAGAGTGATAGCTCTAGTGTTGCTAGATTTCCCCAGTGCCAGTCGTGTGGGAAATTTCATTCTGGTGAGTGCCTTAAGGGCGTCGGTGTGTGTTATCACTGTGGTCAGACTGGGCATATGAGGAGAGAGTGTCCAGTTCGTTTTCAGCAGAGTGGTACATCACAGGGAACACAGCATGTTGTTGGTATTTCCAGACAGAATCAGAATCAGGACAGGTTGACAGGTAAAGTAGGTACTACTAGTGCTATCCGTTCTGATGTTGCGAGCAGCAGTGGTAGCAGACAGAAAGGTCAGTCAGGACGTCCCAGGACTCAGGGAAGAGTTTTTGCTGTGACTCAGCACGAGGCCGATGAGTCGCCAGATGTTGTCATGGGTACGTTATTTATTTTTGGTAGAAAGGCTCGTTCTCTTATTGATTCTGGTGCTACGCATTCATTCATATCATGTGCATTTACTACTTATGCGGACCATATGCCAGTACTGTTAGATAGTGATTTGGTGGTATCGACTCCGATAGGAGATTCCATTTTAGCTGATAGTGTGTACAGGGATTGTGGGGTTAAAGTGAATGATCAGGAATTGAAAGCTAATTTGATTCCACTTGATATTCATGACTTTGATGTGATACTGGGCATGGATTTCTTAGCTGCAAATCATGCTTTAGTTGATTGTTTCCGCAAGGAAGTGGTGTTCAGAAGGCCGGGAGAGCCTGAAATTGTTCTTAGTGGTGAACGGAGAATATTACCTTCATGTATCATATCTGCACTTGATGCTGGAAGATTGCTTAGAAAAGGGTGCCAAGCTTATTTGGCCAATGTGATTGACACCCACATTTCTAAGTTGAAACTTGAAGATATACCAGTGGTAAGAGATTTTCCTGATGTTTTTCCTGAAGATCTTCCAGGACTACCTCCAAACAGGGAAATTGAGTTCACCATTGATTTGGTCCCAGGGACTACCCCTATTTCACAAACTCCTTACAGAATGGCCCCAGTTGAGCTAAAGGAATTGAAAGTTCAGTTACAAGATTTGGTTGATAAGGGTTTCATTAGACCCAGTACATCTCCTTGGGGAGCGCCAGTATTGTTTGTGAAAAAGAAGGATGGCACGATGAGATTGTGTATTGATTACAGGCAGTTGAATAAAGTGACTATTCGCAATAAGTACCCTTTGCCTCGTATAGATGATTTGTTTGACCAACTTCGAGGTGCTACAGTATTTTCTAAGATTGATCTGCGTTCAGGGTACCATCAACTCAGAATTAGGGATGTTGACATTCAGAAAACTGCATTTAGGTCGCGGTACGGCCATTATGAGTTTCTGGTGATGCCATTTGGGTTGACTAATGCCCCAGCAGCATTTATGGATTTGATGAATAGGGTGCTTCACCCATATTTAGATAAATTTGTGATTGTTTTTATTGATGACATATTGGTTTATTCTCGCAGCCGTGATGAGCATGTCGAGCACTTGAGAGTCATTTTACAGATTCTGCGAGATAAGCAGTTGTATGCTAAGTTTAGCAAATGTGAATTTTGGCTGGATAAAGTGATGTTTCTGGGTCATGTTATCTCAGCAGAAGGCATATTTGTAGATCCTGTGAAAATTGAGGCTGTGACGAAATGGGAACGACCTACTAATGTTACAGAAGTGCGGAGTTTTCTTGGGCTAGCAGGGTATTATCGTCGGTTTGTAGAGGATTTTTCTAAAATTGCTCTTCCCCTGACTAGTCTGACTCGTAAGAACTCTAGATTTGTGTGGACTGAGGATTGTGAAAAGAGCTTTCAAGAGTTGAAGAAGAGATTAGTTTCTGCTCCTATACTTACAAGACCATCTCCTGGTGAAGAGTTTGTGATCTATAGTGATGCTTCACGCCAAGGACTGGGTTGTGTTTTGATGCAGAATGGAAAGGTTGTAGCTTATGCTTCAAGACAATTGAAGAAGCATGAGTTAAACTACCCAACACATGATTTGGAGTTAGCTGCAGTGGTCCTAGCACTAAAGATTTGGAGACACTATCTTTATGGTGAGAAATGTCAAATATTTACTGATCACAAAAGTTTGAAGTATATCTTTGATCAGAAGGAATTGAATTTGAGACAGAGAAGGTGGTTGGAGTTGATAAAAGATTATGATTGCAAGATTGACTACCATCCAGGGAAAGCTAATGTAGTTGCAGATGCCCTCAGTAGAAAGACTAGTTCATCCTCTTCATCCAGTGCTGTATGTGCTTCGTTGATTTGTGAGTTCAAAAAGTTGAATGCTCAATTGTCAGCTAGTACTTCAGGGGCCGTATTAGCTCATTTTCAGGTAAGGCCTACTTTGATTGATAAGGTTATAGAAGCTCAATCTCAAGACTTGACATTAAGAATGTTGAAAGCAGAAGTGAGTGCGGGGTTAAGAACAGACTATGTGATCAGAGATGATGGTGCATTGGCTATGGGTAATAGATTATGCGTTCCAGATATTCCAGAATTGAAGAAGGAGATTCTAGAGGAGGCACACAGTTCTGCTTATGCTATGCATCCAGGTAGTATTAAAATGTATCACACTTTGAGAGATCATTATTGGTGGCTGGGTATGAAAAGAGAGATAGCCGAATTTGTATCCAAATGTCTTATTTGTTAGCAAGTAAAGCCAGTTCGTCAAAAGTCAGCAGGACTTTTACAGCCATTGCCTATTCCAGAATGGAAGTGGGAGCACATTACTATGGACTTTTTATTTGGTCTTCCTCGTACTCAGAATGGTCATGATGGTGTTTGGGTTATTGTGGATCGTTTGACCAAGACTGCCAGGTTTTTACCGATCAAGACTACTTATTCTTTAAATAAGTTGGCCAAGTTGTATGTGGATGAGATAGTGAGCTTATATGGTACTCCATTATCTATTGTGTCAGATAGGGATCCTCGATTTACATCGAAATTTTGGCCTAGTTTGCAGGAAGCCTTGGGTACTAAATTACATTTCAGTACAGCTTTTCATCCTCAGACAGATGGCCAGTCAGAGAGGACTATACAGACTCTGGAGGATATGTTAAGGGCTTGTGTTTTGGAGTTCAAAGGTAGCTGGGATACTCATTTGTCTTTGATGGAGTTTTCTTACAATAATAGTTACCACTCCAGTATAGAAATGGCTCCTTTTGAGGCTTTGTATGGTAGGAAGTGCAGAACGCCAGTGTGTTGGGATGAAGCTGGTGAAAGGAAGTTAGTAGGCCCTGAATTGGTTCAAATGTCTTCAGAAAATGTGAAATTGATTAGAGACAATTTGAGGATAGCACAGGATAGACAGAAAAGTTATGCAGATAGGCGCAGGAAAGATCTTGAATTTGCAGTTGGAGATAAAGTATTTTTGAAATTGTCACCTTGGAAAGGGGTGTTGAGATTTGGCAGGCGAGGGAAGTTGAGTCCACGATATATTGGACCCTATCAGATTACTGAGCAGATTGGACCAGTTGCATATCGATTGGATTTGCCCGATGAGTTATCCAGGATCCATGATGTTTTTCATGTCTCTATGCTTCGCAAGTATATTGCCGATGCTTCTCATGTGTTAGAGTCTCAGCCAATTCAGTTGAAGGAGAATTTGACCTATATAGAAGAGCCAGTGAGAATTCTTGATAGAAAGGTACAGATTCAGCGAAACCAGACAATTTCACTTGTCAAGGTTCTTTGGAGGAATCAGACAGTAGAAGAGGCTACGTGGGAAAATGAGGACCAGATGCGAGAGCAGCATCCTCACCTATTCACTGATTAGCCAGATGTCCATCGAATTTCGAGGACGAAATTCCTTTAAGGAGGTAAGATTGTAATAACCCAATTTTTATAATCCAAAGTCAAGGGTTGAATTGTCTAAGTCAAAGTCAAATATGGAGTTGAATGAGAATAAGTTAATTGCTTGGGACTTATTTTTAAAGTAGGAAAAGAAAAGGTTTTAAAATGGATTATATTGGAAGTTGTGGATTTACTTATTTGGCATTGGAGAGTTGAGGGACTTCCTTTGCAATTGACCCTTTATCTAGACTTTTTCCCAAGTTTTTGTCTCACTTTTCCTCTATATACACACAACACCCAGCACGCAGAGAGAGTGAGAGACCGAGACAGAGAAGAGAAAAATCGAAAAATAGAGAGGAAGAAAGGGAAAAAGGAAGAAAAAAAAAAAAAGAAAAGGAGAAGAAGGTAAAGTGGGTATTTTGGAACTCGAATTTTTCTTGTTTCCTCGTTATATTTTTGGGAATAGAGGTATATTATGTTAAATTTCTAAGGTTTAATTTGTGGTAAAATTTTCAGATTTATGAGAAATGGAGACTATTGGAGCTTGAGATTACTGGGTTTTTTAGTCTACATTGATATTAAGGTAAGAAATATAATTTTTGGGCAAACCCTAGATTTTTAGTTAATGTTTGTATAAGTTTTGTTAGTGGGAAGTATTGTATTGATGAAATGCTTACTAGAAAACATGAGATTATGGAACTATATGCATGTTAAATTGGTTGTTGTGTTGGTTACTAGTTTCACTAGATTGTAGTGAACAATTGTCTTTATTCTTGGATTGGAGGTTATGTTGGTGTAGTGGTTATTAATAAATGGATTAGAAAGAGTAATTGGTCCCACTTGATTAAAGGAATAATTTGAGACATTTATTCAAGTATCGAGAAACTTAGTTGTAGCACTATAGCATGTCCTATTAGAGGTTTCTTGACTTGATCATGATTGTATTAGTTATCTTGTATGATATTTCAGGTGGTGACGAAGAAATTGGAAAAGCCTACCGACCTTCTTAGACGGTAGCTTGTTTTGAGTGAGTGGAAGTTTATTTTCCAGAAATAAATATTTATGTAATTTATATCATATGAGAAAGTTAAGTATTCCATATACTTGGTAAAATAGCATGATTTTCATAATCAAACAGACTTTATAGTTAGTTCTTTTAAAGTTAAATGTGGTTTATTGAAATCATGTTTTTCTAGCATGTTATATTCAAATTACATATTTTAGTATATGTTAAAGTTATTTTAAAACCACCAGAAAGTACCCATGTGATTTTACCCCAGTCTGCACTGATGTGAATGTGTTTCCATAGTGTATGACATCATATGGTTAGTTTACCCAATCTGCACTGGTGTGAATGTGTTTCCACAGTGTATGATCAGTTATGGTGATTTTACCCCCTCTGCACTATTGTGAATGTGTTTCCATAGTGTATGACCAGATTATAGCTCTGCGCGCGTATGACCAGAATTTCAGAATTTAAGAATTACAGAATTTCAGAATAGAATAACTTTGCCATGTATATCGGTATTCATCGATACATGAGTAAAGATATTCGGGGTACCTTTTTGGTGTGATAGTTCAGTATTTCTA